>JAVQJV010100941.1:0-50689 GCA_036024995.1 Gadopsis bispinosus | reverse complement strand
GAGGGGGGGGCGGGGGAGGAGCAGCAGGGGTGCGGGTGGGCGGGGGAGGAGGTTTCCCTCTGGTGGGCGGGTCAGAGGACAGGGAGGGGCTACCATGTGTCCTGTAAGGAGGGGGGGGCGGGGCTTCTCTGCCAGCTGTCCTCAACGACTGGACTGGAACAGGAGGAGCTGAGGACAGAGATCAATACAGCTGATACACACAGCTGGGATGTATGAAAGAGACAGTTTTAGCACTAAAATTTATCTTTGAATAAAGTCTTATATATATAGATATATATATATATATATAAATAATATTATAATAATATTGTTATTATAATATAATGATGCAACAAAACTAAATAATTCTGGTGCATAAAATGTAAAAATGAGAATAAAGCAGAACATTTGTTTAATTTTAATACAAACACAAACATTGGAAATGTTTTAGAAACAGAAAAACAAAAACACAAAATAATACATTTCCCATAATGCACCGCTGACATCACTCCTAACAGCTGAAGTTGAGCGCTCACCTGCTCCTCTACCTGCCGTCTCTCTGATGGGGGGCGGCGGCCTGTTGGTTCCCTGTTGGGGGGGGGTGGGGGAGGCGGGGGGAGGAGGAGGGGCGGGGCCCCTGGTGGGGGTGTGGCCCCCTGGCGATGGGGCGGCCCTCTTGTTGCTGAGGGAGTTGTGACGCTGCGGCAGCTCGGGCACCGCCTCACCACCACCACCTGTTGGACCATTAGTTATACGGTAAGGTGGAGGGGGTGGGGCTAGAGAGGAGGAGGCGGGGTTTCCCCCCGAGGTGGGTGGGCGTCTGTTGTTGCCAGGAGACGGGGGAGGTTTGGAGGGGAGAGGCGGGGTGTTGTTTGGGGGAGGGGGGAGGGGCTTCTCTCTGTTATAAGAAGAGGAGGAGGGAGGGGAGGGGGCGTTACCACGGCGACAGACAGGTGGTGGGGGGGCGGAGGAGGAGTGCCTCATGGTGCTGGAGGGGGAGGAGGCTGCAGACGAGGGGCAGGAGGGGGAGGGAGAGGAGGACAGGTTGGGCAGAGAGGGACGCTGGGAACGAGGCATCTCCATTGGCGACAGCGCCTGAGGGGAGGGGCTTTCTGTGTCGTCATGGCGATGGCTGGGGGGCCGGGGTGCTGCAGCTCGAGTGGAGGGAGAACGACCAGAAGAGCCATCTGCAGGAAACATGGAGGTTCAACACGAGACAAAAGATTGGAAAAAATAACTAAGAAAGCATTAATACAGAAATATTAATAACAAAATAAAATGACAATATTACCCAAAAATAATATGAATCCAAATA
Organism: Gadopsis bispinosus; assembly: GCA_036024995.1. Classification (NCBI taxonomy): domain Eukaryota; kingdom Metazoa; phylum Chordata; class Actinopteri; order Centrarchiformes; family Percichthyidae; genus Gadopsis; species Gadopsis bispinosus. The sequence continues at coordinate 49,395 of JAVQJV010100941.1, read as the reverse complement.
TTATAGGAATACAATAAAAGTATAAAAATATAAATAAATGACAGAAATAATAGAACAAGCTGAAAACGACTCCTCACCTCCGACTGGTCTGAGTTTAGGAACTCCGCCCGGGAACAGCCCTCCGATTGGTGGAACAGAACCTGATGGGCTTCCTGCTACGCTGCCATTGGCTCCCCCTGTTGCTGCTCCACCTCCTTTGGGCTCTGAGAACCACAACCATTGGACAGGTGAATTAGGGCCCCGCCTCCTGAGGGCATGATGTCACTACACTACGATGACATCACAGACAGTGAGCATATCAGGTGACTACGAACACTCAGGTGAGGTGTGATGTAAAACTGATGACGTGTTTACGCTCAAACGCAGCTCCGATGACATCAGCGCCAGCACAACATGAGTGACACACAAACACAAACACATTTTCATCTATGACATCACAGGTCTGTGATTGGTTAGAACAAATACAAAATCAATCAGAGACCAAACTACTTTACTGAAGTACAAATTTCAGTCTTTCTACTTCTGCTCCGCTACATCTCAGAGTACTTTTTACTGCAGTACATTTACTTAACAGTAGTAACTTTGCAGATTCAGATTATTAACACAAAATATAACCAACCAATAAATAATGATTGATTAATCTACCTGCAGAAGCTTCACCAGCTGCAACATTAAAGAGATGAACACATTAATGATCAGTAATTATAATCCAACAACATGACACTTTAAGTATATGTTGATATAATATTCTTGTACTTTAAGTAACATTTTGAATGCAGAACAGAGTAGAGCTACAACAATCAGCTGATTAATCGATCAAAAGAAAGTAAAAACTCTTGATTAATGCTTTCAGTTTGTCTTCGTCACTTTGGGGATTATTAAAAAAGACCTGAGCTGGAATCATTCTGGGATTCAGGTGTTACAGTCCTCCACTGCAGGTAAACAGGAAGCGTCAGGCTGACAGGAAGCAGGTGAGCCCAGTAGCCTTAAATCTGCTCATCAGCTAGCTTAGCATAGTAACGTTACAGCCAGGTGTAGCAGCTTCTGCGAGTGCCTTTCTAGTGCCAACTCAAAGCGTCTTTATGCTAACAAGCTAGCACGCTAAGCTCAGCGCTGTGACACCACAGTGGAGGACTCCACTGAAACAGATCAACAGGTGCTCCGCCGGACGCTGCAGGGTCCGTTCTAACCAGCCGCTCCGTCACCTGTCCGTCACCTGTCCGTCACCTGCCCGTCACCTGCCCTGTCACCTGTCCGTCAAATGCCCCGTCACCTGCCCGTCACCTGTCCGTCACCTGCCCCGTCACCTGTCCGTCAAATGCCCCGTCACCTGCCCGTCACCTGCCCGTCACCTGTCCGACACCTGCCCCGTCACCTGTCCGTCACCTGTCCGTCAAATGCCCCGTCACCTGCCCGTCACCTGTCCGTCTGTGTGATGATGTGATTTTAAGCTGTGGAACTGCAGGAGGCCTGTGGTGCTGTGTGAGCGAGTACTTGTATCCAAACCACAGTCGGCTCCAACTGATAACAAAGATCCGTAAAAACAGAAAGAAACGTTAAAGAAAAGTGAAATCCTTGTTGTCAAATTAAAAGTCACAGCACAAACAACAGTAACACATCAGATGAGGAGGGACAGTAAAAAGTGGAACAGAAAGAAACAGCCGAACATGAAGAGACAGTGAAAGCAGCCGAATCAGAGGATCAATGGTGTAGATGTGTGTGTGAGATGGTGCTGCTGGGACCAGACGGAGCTACATGCTCTGTAGCACTAGATGCTACACAGCTGCAGACGTCTGCAGGGTCACTGAGGGTTAAAGTCACCTGCAACAGACCACCTGAGCTACACCTATAAACATATAGAATAACGCTCCAATCAGACTGCGATTATCTGGCATGTTAGCTAATCTGACAGATGCTAACATGCTAACAGCAACACATCAGCCTGTTTGGGAACCAATAAGAGGACACGAGACCTGTAACAGCGCCCCGTGCAGTCAGAGACAGCGAGCTGTCGGACAGCCGGATCAGTTCTTTCTGGACGGACAGCACAGATCAGATAATACAAAAGATGCTGTCATCTCACGGGGGTTCACATGTCGTCCGAAACAATAAGGAAAATTCAAATAAAGATTTATTATTTCACCCTTCTGAATGTGTCACTCGTCAGTTTACTGCTGAACGGTAACAGTCTTGACTGTAGTCCGGTTGATGAGCCGTCTGTACTGAATGTCTGCACCATTTACAGTCAGACGGTTTTATATATTTACACACTGATACATGAAACAGCTCCTTTTCACTGTGACTTTCAACCAGTCAACATGCTGATAATCAATGATTCAATGATGAGGCAACAAAGGAAAAAACACAGAGCAGCTGAATGTTTGTCAGTCGGAACATTAACTTCAGAAATACGCAGAGGTTTTCATTCCATCTAATGATCAGCTTTTTGCTCATTTAAAAAGTGATCTGATGATCAGAGTATTATCTTTAGTCCAGTTTGATGGACTCTGAGGTCCCTGTGGACAGGAAACATGGCGGCTGGCTGAACCCTGCAGCCTCCTGCATCGTCCTCTAACATCACACAAGTTGTTGTCTTACTGTCTAGTGGCAGAGCAGAGCTCTTATCTCCGGCCGGCCTCTGCTGCTCCTCAGACGGCGCCCCCTGCTGTGCAGGTTGGCTCTGCTGCTGGTGCAGGTATTGGTATAAGCGAATGTATGGGTGATCTGTGGGGGGTGTTTGGCTCTTTGGTGTTTGGCTCTTACTGTCGAGCAGCGGAGCGCTGCGGTCCTTCACCACCGCCACCTTCTTCAGCCTGGTGCCTTTACAGATGTCCGTCAGCAGAGCGCCACGCCCTTTAGCCTCCTCTCTGCTCAGCTTGGGGGGGCTGGTGTTGGCCTGTGGGGGCAGTGGAAGGAGGTTACACCACCGGTCTTATGTACTACACATCTGAACTGTCACAGGATGATGCTGCACTCAGCATGTACTCGCTCAGCGCGACAGGATGGAGGGTTGAAATGAAAAGCTTCATTACGTCTGTTAAACATAGAGCAAGACAGCTGAAGAAGTAATGTGTGTGTGTGTAGTTACCTGGCTGAAGGTGGGGGGAGGTGGGGGTCCCCCTGCTGGTGGGGGAGGAGGGGGGGGGATGGGCATCCTGCTGCTGTTATTCCAACACACACCTGATCACCCTGAAACACACACACAGCTCATTGCAGCGCAACTAACATCCCATGGCATCACTTCCTGCTGTGGTATCCATAGAAACCACACAGGAGAAATTCTAGCTTGACATTTAGTGGTTCCGTGATAGCGCCCCCTGTCTGCGCAGTGACCAGTCTCTCTCCATCTAGGTGGAGCCAATCACATCGCTTTATTTTAACCCACAGCCGCATAAAGCAGAAATGTCACCATCCCAGTTTGTGACGCGGCACATTTTTGGTCATTTACTTCCTGATCAGCAGTATTGATGAGTGATTGATTGGTTGTCCTGCAGGCTGCGTGGGCTTACAGCACACGACGAGCCCTAACATACAGATCCACACATTCAAAAAGAGACCAACTCAAATTCACAGAAATGCTGCCGTTTATCTTCTAGACGCACATCTGGCACATCTCGTCAAAAGCAAGGCACAGATTCAGCCGCTGGTCGTACAGCAGACCACATCAGACCACATCAGACCACATCCGGCTCAAAAGCCTTGTCAGACCTGGACTAAGTTAACATGGTGTCTCTTAATGAAACCTTCATTAAATATGTCTGTTTTTGACATATTCAATGAAGGTTTCATTATTATAATTAATAGTGGTGAAAATCTAAGACTTATACAACCTGGACTAGTTTACCAAATACACTCCACATTCAGACTTATGACACATTTATTATATTTGCTGTAGCAGAAAAGGTGCGATTTCTCTGCTGTTTCTCAGCATCGTGAAAAGAGCTGAATTAGCTCCTAGCTAGCATCATCAGCACCGGCCTGCCGTCTGCTAAGCTAACACTTTAGCTTCTCCTGCAGCTGTTTGGTTTAATAATCATCTGTCCGGACAGACACACGGACACAAACCGGCCCGTTAGCTTCACACGACTGTTAAAACTACCAGTTATTAATATGCGGAGCTAGCTAACCAGCTAGCCCAGCCCGTTAGCTGTGTTAGCATTAGCAGGAGGTCTGTGCAGCATCACCGACACATGCAGACAGGTGAAATAAACCGTACCTGTGAACGTTACCGGCTGTCTGCGGGTGGACTCATGCTGCAGTCTGTCTGTCTGTCTGTCTGTCTGTCTGTTAAACCTCCTGCTGTGTTCCCTCACAGGACTGTTAGCTCTGCAGTTAGCCGTTAGCTTCTCTGCGGAGAGTCTTTCTCCAGTCAACACACAGGGACACGTGACCCGACACCTTCACAATTGGAATTATTTCTCTCCTTTAAAAATATGAACCTTGATTTCTATGTATGTACGTATAAAGATGCTTCTTCATGACGAATGTGATCATCATTATGTCATTTTCACAATTGCAAATTTAAATAATTTTGTCGTATGTTTGAAGGAATTATATTAATAATTAATAACACTATACTGCCACGATATACATATCCATAAATATAACATGTTTACATATTAATATATGTTTTATGTACAACAACTTCAGTTATATTTAAATGTTTTCTAGTTTCATCTGTTACCACATTGAATGTTGATCAATGGTGTTTTTTTTAGAAATGTAACTTCTGATTGGCTCAACGCGCTTCACGTCATCGTCCACCGGCTTATCGCATCGCTCGTGTTACCGCTTCTACGGCAAGTCCCGCCCCTACTCTCCCTCTGATTGGTTAACCCTAACCCCGCCCTAACCAACGAGACTAGCCAATCAGAGGCAGAGCTCCCGGGAGGGAAATGATGCCTTATTCGAAAATAGAAATGGCGGAAGTTCGAGCGTAAGTTTCTAACATGTAACTGACATTTAGCGCCACATATTCACAGTTCAGTAACAACGTGTTTTTAACTGTCATGTAACGGTCACACCGGTGTTTTTCTGTTGCAAGCGGCTTAGAATTTGTACTTCAAACGGCTGAAAACACGACAGTTAACGGCAGTTAAAGGAGTCAGTAAGCTAGCTGAAGCTAACTGAGCTAACGCCTGTTAATACTGTCTGCTGTTAGTTTTCAGTCAGACTAATAAACCGTGTGTGTCTCAGTGTCCTGCAGCGCTGTGATCCAGCTCTCCTGGACCCCCGTGGAGACCCGGAGCAGCCGGACTGTGCTGAAGCAGCCCGGATGGTCCACTACCTGATGGTCTGTCTGTCCTGTGCTCACTTTTATGTTGTGGGTCCAAACACCAAGAAGACTAAACTCTTTGCGATTATATAAAATGGCAGCAACAAAGACGACGTGTCACTCAACATAAGCACAGGAGGAAGATGTAAACAGCTGCTTTCAGCTTTACAATGTTGATATATTGTGTTATATATATATTATATATAAAAGAATGAAGATGGCTGCATCAGAATCAGCTTGAACACCTTTTCTCTCACAGTGTGGACCAGGATCAGGTCTCTAAAGGTCAAAGTGCTACGTCACTGTCGCACCTTTGGTTCCTCTCTCACCTCCTGACACCATCACTGGTTGCTGCACTTTGCTGTGTCGTTATTGGATTAAACTTTTACACCAATCACATTCCAGCAGAATCTGCCAGTTGATTCAGTTATTTGAGAGAAAATTGTGTGACAACAGAAACGAGACTGACGGTTAACTGTGTGTGTAGGACAGCCGTCGTGTCCAGAAGGTTCTGTGGCGTCAGCTGTTTGTTCTGGACTCCATGATGTCTCTGTTGGAGGGTCTGGAGTCTGCCCAGCAACTGATGACACAACCCTGCCCCCCGCAACCCGGTACACACACAGGACTCACAGGAAGTGACTGAATGTAAACTTCCTTTGATGCCATGAAACCACTGTGTTTTCTAACACAATATACCTGTGTGTGTCAGAGGGCGGGGCTCGGGACAGGTGGAAGGCCCTGAAGGTGGAGAGCAGGTCGAGGATGGAGGAGACGGAGACTCTGCTCAGATCTCTGCAGGAGAAACTCCAACAGATTCACAACAGACGACACACACTCACACAGCTGCTCCAACACCTGCACAGCAAGGTGTCAACACACACATTTCATTGTTGTGTCAAGCAGACAGGAAACAGCCTCGTTACTGTTTACAGTTCAGCTGTTCCTACACTACCCAGAATTCACTGCAGATACTCTCCTCCTCTCCTCTCCTTCAGAAGCAGCAGTGTAAACAGCTGGGGGAATCTCTGCAGAAGGCCCAGAATGCATTGCAGTCATGCGATCGTCAGCTGACCCAGCTGAGGGAGGAGTCAGAGGCAGTGCACGGTCAGCTGATCAGCTGGCAGCGACTCAGAGACGAGTGAGTGTCAGCAGGTCACGTGACCTTCGTTCGGTTCTTTGATTGGTCCCTAACTCCTGTTCACCTGTCAGGCTGCAGGTGTACGTCTCTGCCACACAGGACATCATGCAGATCAACCTGCTGTCCTTCAACCAATCAGAGCTGTGTGTGGAGCTCAGGCCACACCCCTCCTCTATCCACTCATCCAATGAGCTGGAGCCACTGAAGCTGTCAGTCAGCTGGAGCCACGACAACCGCTTCAGACTTCAGGTAACGACCCGTCAACCCATCCAGGTGAACAGCATCCTGTTCGTTATCAGATCACTGTGTTTGTTAAACTCACACAGAGACAGACACACAGAGACAGACAGAGACAGACAAGTAAAAAGTCTCACCTTCGAGTGGAAAATGTTGATGCTGATTGGTTAACCGTTGTTAAGGTGACGGTGTGTGTGTGTGTGTGTGTGTGTGTGTGCGTGTGCAGGTGAGTGAGGGGGCGGCTGGTCTGGAGGACTGGGTGACGGGCAGGTGTGCTGAGCTGAGCGCCGTCCTGCTGGAGGTGATGCAGTGTTACCTGGGTCAGAGCGAGCTGCTGTGTGAGATCCAGAGACTGAGATCCAGGTGAACCCCTGATGCTAATCAATGATCACCTGTTGTGGAGCGCTGACAGCTGTGACTGACTTCACGTAGTGTAACTTCCATAGTAGATGTACAGCCTTTAATTCAAGAGTTCCTTTAGGAATCAAGGCATTTAAACGCTCACTGAGAGTCCGATCAATAATCTTCAACAGGAGAGAAACAATCACCTTCTGATTCAGACGAGTACAAACACAAATCAGAGTTGTCATCACCATCAAACTGAATCCTTCAGGAATCCAGGAATAATATAATCTCTAAATGGGATCTCTAAATCGAGTAACACCACTGACTCTGGAACGGGAGTCAGTACCAAAGGGTCGTGGGTTCGATTCCCAGCCAGGGTGGCAATGTAGGATTGGATTAGGAATCGGATATAGGCAACACCAACTGTGGTACAGATACCTGGGTGCTCGATGGACAGGGCTAGGCAGGCTATGTCCACGTGTGTGGACATAGGTACGGAATACCAGGGTTTGCGGTTCGATTTCCAGGGAAGGCAAGGCCCTTAATAATAATGATACAGGATTCACACCTCAGACATCAACCGGGTCAACAAGGTGATGGAGAACCAGGAACCTGATGAGAACTACTGGAACAAGAGTGAGATAGTCCACCTATATAAAGCTCCTCACGATGGAAGCCCAGAACCCTCGGAGCCACCATCCAGGACGATGGATAGCAAACCTGCACAGCATGTATATACAGTATGTGTACTGCTCAGGGGTGTCGAGTGGGCCGGACCAGTAAAATCACAGCATAATCATTTAAGGAACAATCCTTTTACAAAACATTATGACTTCTTAATGAAAATAAGTGCAACTTTAATAATACTACCTGCCTTATACATATACATATTGTACACAGAAATCTGTGGCAGCAGGTGAACGACAGGATTCCACCAAACCCATTTGTGGTGAAGCTGCTGACCTACTTGATGTTGCACAATATTTGAGCGTTTTTACATTTGACCACAGATAGTATTCACAGTACTGTATTCTCCAGAGTGCAAAAGGTGTCTAAAGCAGCATATTCAGCAGTTCACTTATTGTTTTGCTCCTGAGGCGTCGCATCTTTTGGCATCTTGCACAAGTGCATCAATATCGGGCTTCACAGGTTTCCCACTCACTTCTGTGAAGAAGTAGGAACTACTTTCCTTGGAAAACTCGACACTCTGCGTCCACTTTTCTCCTTTTTGATGACGACATTTTTGATTATGAGGGTGTCAGCGGAAAATGTTGACCGCAGACGGTTTGAAAAGTGACGAGGGGCTGAAAGGACCACACAGGATGTACTTTGTCCTCGCTCTAGTTAACTTTACACAGCAGTTTTGGAGCCTCAGGACCAGACCAGGACCACCGTCATATCTGACCGGGAGAGAGTTTTGGGCCCCAAGTATGTCATTGATACTGTGGGCCGGACTGGACCCATTGGCGGGCCAGTCGCGGCCCGTAAGAATGACACTCCTGCTTTAGATCTTCTCGCGATCGACTGGAATCAACTGGTTGGGCACCCTTTAGATGATCACATTGGAGAATTACCTTCACTTGCCCCAGTGTCAAGTTCCATCTTGTGTTGACAGCAGCAGGGATGCCTCTTTGTTCCCCAAATTCAGCACCAAACACCTCTTTGAACATTGTGCTCATGTGCAGCAGTGAACTGAGTTTTCATAACTTTGTAAGAGAAGGATTTGTAACTTTTGTTTCTTTTCAAACCGTCTCAGACCACTAGCTGGAGAGTATGCGTTGTTTTCTGATATTCTAGGGTTAGGTCCTGCCAGAGCTCTGGGTCATTAAGATGATCCTTGGCATTGTCACTAAAAATATTGTCCAGTTTCTTTAATGTTGTACTCCATCACATATGGTCTCAAACTGCTCACAGATTATTTCGGCTGTGTGTGAGCCTTTTGAAGCGGTCGCAGGCCAAGAGATTGGACTTTAGCTTTATCCTCTCTGCGTCTATTTCTATACTGTGTATAGTGACATGAGGGGGTACCCCTCATCTTTTTGTCAGACCAAATGTCAACAGTGACTGAAACATGGTCTGTGTTGCTCAACTGAGTTTTCAATTTGAACGTCTCTCTGCAGCAAGGTTCTCTGCTTTTGAAGTTAACATTCTGCGACACACTGGGTTGTACTTACTGTCAACTACTGTCAGAAAGTGCCGACAATAGACAGGGGCAAGTTGCAATTAATAACCAAGTCTGACAGTATTGCATTGGTGATAGCTTTCTGCTGCGGATGACTTATGCTGTACTGCCCTACACGGGTGTCCATGAACTGCGAGATTGAAGGCTGGTGTGGTTAATTTGTGATGCTTTTGTTCATCTGGTATTCTTCGAATTATTTTTTCTGATGCAGGTGTCACATCCAAGATGGTGTTGTTGAGGAGGATGCAATTGTTATGCCGATGGCGTGTTGTGGAGGACCCCGAAGGCAGAACACAAGACCTGATGGTGAAAAAAGGATCAGCTGTGCCTGGTAATCAGCCAGAGGAGAACCCAGAGGTGTCCTGTCAAGCTGCAGCCACGCCAACACCTGAGGGAGAGAGCAGGAGAGAAACTGTGGCAACCACCACACCAATTGCCTGTTCAAGTCTTAATTTGCAACTTCACTAGAAGATGCTTGTATGCAGCTATGAACTTCCTTGCTGTAGGGTTGTTGTTAAATCCACCACATGCTCTGACAGAGGAAAAGAACAGCTCAAGGTGATCTTGACTCAGCTTGTAAGGCTTACACATATGGACTCATAGGACTGCCATAAAAATTAATAAATCTGTTAAAGAATAATACAATAAATGTGGAAATTTAGAGAGAAATAAATAAAATAATAAATAAATGTGGAGATATTTGCCCATGTGGCGTGGGGACTCTGCCTCATAACAAGAAGGTCTTGGGTTCGATTCTCCTGGGGGACCAGGCCTTTCTATGTGGAGTTTGCATGTTCTCCCCATGCTCACTTTTCCTCCTTAAAATCTATATAACCCCATACAAGGAAAAACATGCAAGAAGAATGACTGTTCTCCTGCCCTGTCCCTGACCAAGACAGACACTGCAGGTGAATCTCTGAATATATCTCCACATTTGACAATAAAAAGACCTCAGGGTCACTGTTTGTTGTTGTTTTTTGTTTTGCTTTTGATATTCCTTGAAGGGCCAAGTTGTCAATCAATATGATTTGGGCAGGCTTTTTTGCCCAAGCTTAGTAATCATTAATCAGTAATTCATGTTTATTATTTATTTTGTATTGAGTTTTGACCTGAGAACTTAAATGTTTTTGCTTTCACATCTCAAGTCAAGTCTGGAGTGCAGTCAGAAATTGCCCAGCCTAGCTAGAACAGTAAGGCACAGGTCAAGCCTAAAGTCTTTATTTTAGTGACTCAGGGACAAGTGTCATGTCTCTGCTTCTGGCTGGGAGGATAATGTGCATTTTATTTTTAACACCATGATATGTGGCCTACTCTGAGACCTGGTTGTCTGTTACACACCCTTTGGTTGCTTCACACTTCCTGTCATGTGGGTGGAGTCTCTCGATCCAGATAGTGTTCAACTGTCAACCACAGAAGAAAGCTGCATATTCCTGTTACTGGTGAGTTTGCTTTTATAAAAATAGTTTGTTTCAGTAAATAAACTTCTTTTTAATTCTGTTTGAAACACCACAACATTGGCTTTTCATGTAAAAATATAAAAACTGAAGAGGGTTATAACAAAGTTTGATGAAGAATAAAATGACCTGTATTTGACATCATCAAACATTTTGTGAAGAAGTATATTTTACTTCATAGTGTCAAATAAAGTCAGATGTCAGACTACCATAATGTGAAATAACTGTGTACATAGCCACACCACTGCTTTGTAACAGTCTGGGATTCCATATTTAGCCACATGAGGAAGAGAAGCTTCTAGTTTTCTGAGAGGAAGTTGACTTAACTGACGCATTTTGATAAAAGGTACCAATAATTGTATTTTCAGTTTGGTTTCTCAGTCTAGAACCTTTTAATTACATTATGTGAATTAAATTATTTTTAAACACGTTTTTACACATCTTCAGTTAAAGATTTAAAGACAGGAGTAACTCATGTCTCCAACAACATGTCATATTACTCGTACAAATGAGTCGCTCACAGGAAAAAATATCTATAGTGGTCTTTGTTTAGGCTCTCATATCTCACAGCAGATCAGGTTATAAAATATCTAAATTGTCTGATATGTTTACTCATTGTCACTTGTTTTTATGAAGTGAACAAAATATTATGCTGTTTATAATTAAGGCTTTGAATTTAATTTCATCAATAAAAGATATCTTGACTGTACTGTGGAAAACCTTCCACCATTTTGCTTGAACAACAGACCTTGCACACCAAATAGAGAATAGGCACTGCTGTACTCTGTGTTCCTATGTAGTTAACAACAATAAAGAATCATGTTTCACTTTCATGATGAAGCAGCATGATTAAGTATCTAAATGTACTGGTTTCTTTGCCAACCCCGCAGCTGCTTCTTTATTTAGTAAAGTTAGATGTTGTCTTCACTTAGTAGACTACAGCTGTCACCTGGCTCTCACTGTTCTCCACACTAATTTTGATCTGACTAACTTGTGTACGACGGCAAATACTACTGTTTTAGCTGTGTGTGTTGTAGGGCTATAAAGTGTGACCCAACGTGCACACACACACACATTTGATGGTGGATGGTAATCAATGAAGTATTGCACTACTGCCGCCTATTGCAGAGTGTATCATTGACTTCTTTGCTTTTCTCTCAGACTTTGTTTACACCTTGCTGCTTGGGAACACTATAGTGGCCAAAGTGGATGTTCGGGTTGTTGTTGTAAATATTTTTTATTGCGTAGAAATCTAACCTTATTATGACTTGTCAAATTTAAAAAGTTTAGCTTTAATATGTCTTTTCAGAACTTACAAATGCATTTTATGTACAAATTGTGTCTTACAAACTAAATATATTCTTGTTATTCCATTAAGATTTATCTCAGAAATGTGTACATAGTATGCATGGCTGGACACAATAACTGAACTAAATCTAAACTGTTTTACAGACGTGTTGATTCAAATCTATGGTAATTTCTATGGTCAACTGCCACCCCAACATCTATCCATCTAAAATCTCCTTTGTCATTTGGTCGTTTTGTGTACTGTACTCAGTAATTTTAACCAAGCAAGCAGCTGCAGGAGAAGGAACAAATAAACAAATACGCATACAAGATATACCTTCTGCTTTCATATGAAGACATTTTCTGACTGAATCACAAAGCGGAAATGTACTGATGATGCAATGCTTCACTGTTGCCTTATACCTTTTATGGTGTCGACAGTGTTGACAGAGTGCAACACAAGCCTCTGTGTACAGGAAACCTTGTACTCATATTTAGTATTACACTTGTTAGCCTGAGCTCTGATAGTGGGGGTGATTTTTCACATATATCAGAATTCAATTCAATTCAATTCAATTTTATTTATATAGCGCTATATCATAACAAAGTTATCTCATAGCACTTGTTAATATAGAGCAAGTCCAAGCCAACTCTATATAGAATGACAAATCACAGAATGACATTTTTACATGCAGTCAATTTTAATTGCAGTAGTGAGTCACTCATCATACCAAGGGTTTTTGACATTGTATTTAGATGAGTGTTGTCAAATTGTCAATGTGTACCCATTTCCACAAGTTTGCAACTCATAAGCAATTTACAGCAAATTGTTAAGTTCAATTTCTGCTGGTTAGAATGTTCTGAGTATGGACAAACCTAGATGACCCTGGTGTCTGTACTGTTTGCACCTATCAGTACTTACAAGATCTGAACAGATGGAAGTAATGACCACTCTATTGGACTTTAGATTGGCTAAGCCTTTCATTTGACATTTTTGACATAACATTTTGTAAGAATGATTTCACCTTGTTTGACATCACAAATGATGGTCAGGTAGTAAAGTTGATCAAAGGAAGGAGAGGTGTCCAAACAGAGGAACAGATACACCTAAAATCCCTGTAGTGTCAATGGCCCACCAGAACCCTGGGTCCAGTTCTAGGCACTGTTTGTGTTACGGGTCCCAGGGATGGTACCACAGCAACAAATAGAATGTCTGTGATCTGAAAAGTTCAAAAAGAAAGTTGCGGCAATAATGACAGATCATAGTTCTTCATCCAGATCACATCTCTATTCAAAAGTTTCGATAACATACATCAGTAAACATATCCTTGAGAGTCCGTTTGTGGTTCATTAACTATCACTATTTCTAGTGTATTTCTTTCAGCTTCCTCCTTCAAGTAACATTCTAGTACCCTTTCTTTGCTTATAATAAATAAATCAAAATTACTACAATAAGGTAGTGCAGTCTTCCAATAATACATCACTGTACTCAATACAAACAGCTAATCTGTTATCACTCTGGATTAATACACTGATTGTTACCCAACCGTGACACTCATTGACTTTCAAAGAAACCCTACATTTAACAACATTTGTCCATAACTGTACAATTACAATTTTAACATTTAGAAAATACATGCTGGTGATTCACATTATTTAAGCAACATTTTAACAAGATAACACACTTCTGTAAACTGCAGGTGAAGGTGGTAGAAGACCTATTTTTTTAGGCCTGTGCACAACCAGCACACACGTCTCGTCCTGGTCGAGCTGGTGGCAGCAGTGGCAATGGCGGTGTTGGTGGTTTCTGTGAGGGCAGCAACAGTTGCCTGTAACTCCAACACCATGGCAGCAGAAGCTGCTGTACGCGGGGGGTGGTGATTTCAAGAGTGATGTTTTTGTGTGTGTGAATCTGTAAGCACGCACAGATCATGTCAGGGGTGAAAAATGGGATCTTTTGAGGGATGGGTTTCATGTGCCTTTGAAAACATGGCCTCTTGCCTTTGCTGTACTCAAAAACAAAAACAACTGTTAGTGTGTTTATGCACCACAGCTAAAGATAAAGGAGAAGGAGAAAGACCTGGAGCAAACAGAATTAGCAAAAATGAAAAGGTATTTCTCTGCAGAAGAGGCTTTAGAAAAGGTCTTGCAGCCTTTATCTGCCAGCGAGCCGAAGGACTCATCTGAAGAAGACACAAGCTTCGAGGGGGAGTCTGACACTGGAGCCCTCCTCTTCTGTGAGTGCCTCTGACCCTTGCTCTGAAAGTGGAGAGGACACTGAGGACCCTGCCCATACTAACAGTGTGTGCTGGTTGTGCACAGTCCTAAAAAAAGAGGTCTTCTACCGCCATCACCAAATGTATCAGGTGCATTTGTAGGGGCGGCTGTGGCTGAGGGGGTAGTGCGGTCGTCCATTAACCCCAGGGCTGGTGGTTTGATCCCAGCTCCCGCTGTCCGCATGTGGAAGTGTCTCTGGGCAAGACACTGAACCCAGAGGCCAGCATTGCAACTGTGTCCCCATCGGTGCATGAATGTGGTGTGAATGTGTGTCGCCTGTCTGTTTGTCTGCCCTACGATTGACTACGATTGACCAGCCTCTCACCCAATGTTAGCTGGGTGGGATTGGCTCCAGCCCCGCGACCCTTCGGGATAAGCAGTATGGATAATGAATGAATGAATGAATTGAATCACACCCATGCTGAGCTACATGTTTGTAGAAAAACAGTGATGTCTTATCTGTAAACAAGGTGGAAATGAATGTCCCTGTTTGTTTGTATGTCTGGCTGTCTAATACAACAATATTATGCCTAATCATCTCCTCACCTTGATGAAAATCAGTTGTTTGCCCTGACTGAGTCTGAGCAGATCTGCTCCCCGACTTTATGGGTCAGCAGGTGATTACAGGGTAATTTAATCGGTGACATTGCTTTTGTGCATGTAGACACGAGACCTAATCCTAGGAGCACCTCTTTCTTTGATTGGGTTAGACAGCCATGGATCTATACCACACTCGTCACTCACCATGATGTGGAGCCTCCAGTTTCTCACATCAGTGCAGCAACGGTGCAGTCAGTCATCTAAACAGACAGGCAAGATTGGTTAACTGGTGACTCTAAATTGCATAGATGGGATTGAGCATGAATTGTTCTCTGCCTCTGTGTCAGCCCTGTGATTGATTGGCGACCTGTCTAAGTACGCACCACTTCTTGCCCAATGTCAGCCGGGATCAGCTCCTGCCTCCCCAACCACAACCCTGTAAGGATAAGTGCTTATAGATAACACAACTACTGCTGGCATATTAATAAACTGTCACACATTGGAGAACTTATCACTAATCATGAAACATCCTGAGGAGACAGACTTCAATCACTCTGCAACAGAAGTAGAAGGCCTGATTATGTCGGGCACTGAGAAAAGTGTGTGTATATATAGCTCTAATTATCATATCTTTGGTTTTGACAAGCAGTACTTTAAAAATGGAAAGTCTTTTATTTTCCATTAATATATAAATTTTTTTAAGCTTGGCTCACTTTAAGGACTACAAATCAGCATATCTTGGCATGTTTTTACCCTTCTTTTTTTAATCTGGCTTTAGCAAGTCCCCAAACACTTCATAGACAGGAAACATAAACATAAACAGTGACTTGACCTAAAGACATCGTACAAGTATTTGTCTCTTCTCTCACTTAAAGGTGCCTGACACAAGTACAAAAATGAACTCCAAAATCTGCACCCTCTATATAATTACACACACAAGCTTTCAGCTTTCATACAGTCAGGTCCATAAGTATTTGCACATTGACATCAAAGCACGTGATTGACGAAGATGTGATTGAAGAGTAAACTTCCAGCTTTAATTCAAGGGGTTTAACGGAAAGATCACATTAACCGTTTAGGAATTACAGCCATTTTGTTCACATAGTCCCCCATTTTCAGAGGCTCAAAAGTAATTGGACAAACTAACATAATTATAAATATAAGAATTATTTTTAATATTTTGTTAAAAATCCTTTGTAGCCAACGACTGCCTGAAGTCTGGAACCCATGGACGTCACCAAATGCTGAGTTTCCTCCTTTGAGATGCTTTGCCAGGCTTTTACTGCAGCCGCCTTCAGTTGCTGCTTGTTTGTGGGTCTTTCTGCCTTCAGTTTAATTCTTCAGTACATGAAAAGCATGATCAATTGGGTTGAGGTCAGGTGACTGACTCGGCCATTGAAGAATATTCCATTTCTTTCATTGAGAAAGTCTTGGTTTGCTTTTGCAGTATGTTTTGGGTCATTAGCCATCTGTGCGGTGAAGCACCATCCTATCAGTTTTGCAACATTTGGCTGAATCTGAGCAGTTAGTTTAGTCCTATACATTTCAGAATCCATCCTGCTACTTCCATCAGCAGTCACATCATCAATAAACACCAGTGACCCAGCTCCACTGGCAGCCATACATGCCATAACACTACCTCCACCATGTTTGACAGATGATGTGGTATGCTTTAGATCATGAGCCGTTCCTTTCTTTCTCCATACTCTTCTCATCATTCTGGTACAAGTTAATCTCGGTTTCATCTGTGCAAAGATTCTTGTTCCAGAATTGGCCATACTTTTTAGATGTTTTCTGGCAGTCTAATCTGGTCTTTCTGTTCTTGAGTCTTACCAGTGGTTTGCACCTTGTAGTAACCCCTTTGTATTTACATTCATTCAGTTCAATTCAATTCAATTCAATTTTATTTATATAGCGCTAGATCATAACAGAGTTATCTCATGAAGGCATCTCTTGATTGTAGACTTTGATACTGGGACATCCCATGAACAGCTACCAAATGCATATTTAATACTTGGAATCAACTCCAGACCTTTCATCTGCTGAATTTGTCATGAAATAACGAAGGAACAGGCCACACCTGGCTACAAAACTGCTTGTCAGTCAATTGTCCAATTACCTTTGAGCCTCTGAAAATGGGGGACTATGTGCAAAAGTGGCTTTAAATCCTGAATGGTTAATGTGATGTTTTTGTTAAACCCCTTGAATTAAAGCCAGAAGTCTTCACATCTTGATTGCTTAATTTAAAATCCATTGTGATGGCGCAAAATTACAAAAATGGTGTCACCAGCCTCAACACACAGAGCCAAACATATTAGGTATGAAAGCACCCAATAACTGCTTGAAAATGATCAATGTTGTTAGCATTAAATGACAGATGCGATCATGTTCTTGTTGGCGGAACTGTGCGCCGAGATACTTTGTCCTCCCTTCCACAGCACAGTCTTTCGTCGTGTTGACACAGGGTAGGCACAGTGTTAGAGTTCATCCTATAGACAGTTGGCTTACACGGAAGTCATCCAATTTTCCTTCCAGGAGATACCAACTTATTTTCTTCAAACTAAATTTTAGCAAATGGTTATACAGTTAGATAACAGTTAGGCAGCTCTGATGTTCATAGAGAGCTCTTAAAGAATCTGAGCCGCGATTCTTCTAAGAGAGATATTCTCACTTAAACACACATGAGCAGAAATCTTGGTTAAATCAATAACACGAGAAATACCACATGAGGGGGAGGTTGGGGCGGTGGAGGGAGATGTGACAGAATACGGCGTAGGCAGGGTAACGGTGATCATGTTATAATCTCTGCATTGTACACCTGATTGGATGTTACTAGCCACACAGCTGTCAGTGAGCTAATGATTGTGAACCATACTGGAAACAGCTGATGCAGATCAGCCAATAAGAGCGTGACTTCAGTGCTCTGCCTGAACTAATGCTATATTCCATTTACTGCTACTGACTCATTGCCTTGAGTCTCTTCGATGTGTAATAGTGTAATAATAATGTGTAATCTCGATGTGTAATGGTGCGCAGGTGTGGGACTATAGGTTTCTGTATCATTCAGACCATGTACCTGTAATTGTGCATGGACTGTTATTCCAGATACTACTTATTTTTGTCCTGTGTTAGATGAGCTTTCGATATGCTTACTCTGGTGTTGACCAAGTTGTCAGGTAACATTTTGAATTCAGTTTCTGCATGAAGACAGGAGGAGCAGCACTCAGGTCTTGTACCAGTTAGCCATTAGTCGTGCTAGCCTGCAAGACACTTCTAAAATAAGCTCAGACTGTTTTATTATGAGCGCAGTAAAACATGTAAAAATGTCCCTCATCCATCGGTGGGCAGCTATGGGAGTTCAAATGAAGTGCACTTCTCAGCAGGTCCCAGCTGTGCCACTTTTGGTTTAAACAGTGGCAGTGATGACACCACCCCCTGTGGGTGGCTAAATATTAAAAGCTTTATCTCTTTTTTTTTTTCATTCAACATGCCAAGCATTTTGACTCTCCACTCATGAACCCTGCTATAATCTGTTTGCATGCAGACCCACCCCACTGTAAGCTCTGCCACCCAAAGGAGTTGTACTATACGGGAGTAAATGAAGAGGTATGTTAGATGCCACTCAGCTGACACATGGATGAATATGTTATGGTTTAGTTATGCTCTGAAGACATCTGCTCTTTTTCCATTTCAGAAGCTGATTTAATCAAACGTTTTTATAAATTATATGATAACCAGCAGATTTCAGAAGTTTTAACCGTGTTGTTGCACCATTGACCTATACTATCTGTAATATGGCATATTATTATTGACAGAATTATTATATGTAATGCCTGACATTTAATTATATTATGTAATATACATTAGGGAAAATGTGTAAATACCAAACCTTAGTGAAATGAACACAAGCAGAGAAATGACACCTCCTTTCCTCTGAACCATTACCTGAAGATACATCTGCTTCAGATGATGCAGGCACAGCTGGATCACAGCATGATCACAGCTGGATCACAGCATGATCACAGCTGGATCAGCTGTCAGTCAGCTTTAACAGCTCTGTAGAATGTTATTGGAGTTTTTATTTGTGCACTGTCCAATAATAATGAGAGTGCACAATAACCTCTGCCAGCACTGCTGTGTTATGTTTTTTGTCTTTCCCCCTTATAATAAACAGTTTTACAGAGATCTGCACATTTACAAAAAACCTGCATTATTCTGTATTTACACTGTGTACAGATCAGTCAAACCACAGGTCAAGTGACAAGGAAGCTTAGAGCAAGACTGAAAGCTGGCATCAAGGAGGCAAAGAGGAGATGTCAGAGACTGGAGAGAGACCTCCACGCCAACAAGACCAAAGATATGGGGCAAAAAATCCAAACCATCATGTGTGAGGCCACATCACCAGAAACACCTTTTTTGCTCACCTTTATTTCCTCAAAGAGTCAGCTGCCAAGTATGCTCCGCCTCCAGGGGACCGGCTACTCTCAGTATCCACAGTAGATGTGAGAAGAATCCTGCTGAGAGTGAATATGAGTAAAGCTGCTGGGCCTGATAACATCCCTGGTTGTGTACTAAGAACATGTGCCAATGAGTCATTTTCAACATATCACTGACACAGGAGCTTGTCCCCACCTGCTTCAACAGCCACCATCGTCTCTCCATCTAAAAACCACAATCCTATGGCACTCACCCCAATTCTGATTAAGTGTTTTGAGAAACTGGTTCTCCGGCACATCAAAGACAACACAGAGGATGCCATCTCCACAGCACACCACTCAGCCACCACACATCTTAAATATAACACCAACAAAATCAGAATGCTGTTTGTTGATTTTAGCTCAACATTCAACACAATTTCCCCCATGAAACTTTTTGGTATACTTTGCAGTCTGGGCACACTGTAACTAGATATTAGACTTCCTCACAAACAAACCCCAGACCATTTGGAATGGCAATCACACCTCCTCCAGTCTAGTGCTCAACATCGGAGGTCCGCAGGGCTGTGTGCTCAGCCCCCTCCACTTCACACTGTACATCCAAGACTAAAGTCCCCGACATTAAGAGAAATCTGTTGTGAAGCTCACAGACAACACTACCATCATCAGCCAAACAATGTTTCAGAGTGGTGCACAGAGAACAACCTACTGCTCAACATCAACAAAACCAACCTATTGTTGATTTTAGGAAAAAAGATGCAAAGACACACATCCCTGTCTATGTGAATGGAGCAGGTGAACACTTTTATGTTCCTGGGAATGAGCATCAGAGAACCTGTCATGGACATCACACATTTCCACCCTGGTAAAGAAAGTTCAGAAACGGCTGTATTTCGTAAGGAAACCTAAGAAAGCCAAGTTTACTGTGCCACGTTCTTGTTGACTTTTACAGAGGAGCAATAGAAAGCAGCCTGGGTGGAAATATTACAAACGGGGATGGGATGTACACGGCCCAGGACTGGAGGGATTAAAACAGTTCAGAACATCATTGGTATCCACAGTGCAGCTACAGAGAGGATTAGAGATTCTTCCTCAGGCTTTGAGACTCAAATCATCCTCTGCACTCCACCATAAATAATAGTTTTCTATTCTGTTTTTCTGTGTGTAGCATGAATGGACTACAGCTTGCATTTTGTTCTACAACTGTGTTGTGTAATGCTGAATAAATTAGCCTTGATCATCAAACTATGTGCCAGGGACTGTGATGAGCATCATGGTGGGCCCCCAGGGGACTGTCCTCTCCCACTTCCTGTTAACTTTATACATCTCTGACTTCAGCTACAACTCGGAGTCATGCAACCTGCAAACATTCTCTAATGACTCTGCCATTGTGGGGTGTATAAGATAAAATATTTGGTTTGTTGTTGATTCTGCCACTACTGCCACTACTACTACTAGATTACTACTAGTGCTTCAACTACTTCTGCCTATTTTACTTCAACTTCTACTACTATTACTATTGCTACTACCAGCAATAATAAAATAATCATAATGTGTTTTTAATTATCAATTATTTATTAATTATTGGATAAAGGAAAACAATAATATTAGTACTGCAACTACTTCCATACTACTCCTAGAACGTTTTTTTGTCACTGTGAGATCAAGTGTCAAGGAAATACGAGTTACTTTTGGTGTTGCTAAGGGAAGCTGCCTTGGCCCTCTGCTTTTTTTGTTATATATGCTTCCTTTAGGTTATATTATCAGAGAACATAAGTTTATTTTCCACAGCTATGAGGATGATACACAGCTGTATCTTTCATTGGATCCAAATGATAACCCTACCATCTGCCATTTATCAACTGGTCGGGGCTGCAATAAATAAGTGGATGCAGAACAACTTTCTTAAATGGAGAAAAAACTGAAAATTGTATTAGTTGGATCCCAATTAAAAAGAGAGCTGGTTCTTGCCATAAGCTGCCAAACTACTTGTTCATGCATTTATCTCAAGTAGATTAGATTATTGTAATTATCTCCTTACCAGTCTTCCAAAACAATCAAAACTACAATTAATTCAGAACTTCAGAACTGCTGCGAGAAAGCATGTCACCCCAGATTTAGCGAACCTGCACTGGCTCCAGGTGTCTTCTAGGATTATTTTACTTGTTTGCAAGGCTCTTAATGGTTTGGGACCAGACTACATTATTTATTACTTTGTTGTTTTATAATCTTTCATGGCCTCTTAGATCCTCTGCTGCTGTCTTTTTTAAATATAAACTCTCACATTGGCAGCTCAGTCTTTTTTAACTATGCCCCAAAACTAACCCTACCAAAGGCTAAGAGATGCAAGCTCTGTGAACATTTTTAAATGACATCACACTTATTTATTCAGCATTGCTTTTAACTAATTGTCACTCTTTCCCTGTCTGGTTTTATCTGTTTTTATGTTTGACATATTGCATTGTTTTGTTCTACTGTTGTTTTTTCCTGACATAATATATTTGTAGTATGCCTTCATTTTAGTGTTATTTTTCAAATACTATGTTGTCCCTGGCATACATACTTTTGCTATTTGCTGTTTCTCCTCTTGTTATCAATCTGTTTGCTTGGCTTTATTTTGGAGTATGTGCACTATTTTTTTCTCCTCTTCACTTAAAGCACTTTGAGATGCACCCCATCTATAAAATAAAGTATAGTATTATTACTAATATTATTATAATTATATATCTTAGTGATGCGTCATACGCGTACAATCTGAATGATCAGAATATATCAGCAGTTAACTTAATTTATTCTGACCTAAGTGCGTGCGGCTATGGGCTGAATTCACTTGTTGAGCGTATTACTTTGCAGCACACCACCACTGTATCACCACCTGGAGGGCTTCGGTGGAAGGGGTGGATATGCTACTCTGGACAGGCGTGCGTCCTTGGCCTCACCAACACACCAACCGGTGTGCGTGTGACGCAAATGAGTCTACTTAAAGCGGGATTAGCGCTGAGCGGCACACTGTGCTCCACGCTGCGCACAGTCACACACAACCTGCCTTCCGTCCACACACAACCCCTCGTAAGGCACAAAGGAGGGTCTCTACAAATCCGCGTCTGGGGAACGGAGAGAACAGGAGCGCTCATGCTTGCAACAGAGCTACACACGCACAAACACACACACACACACACATCCCTGCATTCACTGGATATTGTCGGAGCTCTCGGAAATATAGAAGGGGAATAACAAGATCCCCCTCCTATTCTGCACAAGTGAGCCTGAGTTTGATCTTCTCCGCATGAACAATCATGGGGGAGTGGACCATTTTAGAGCGTCTCTTGGAGGCGGCTGTCCAGCAGCACTCTACTATGATCGGAAGGTAAGAGTTGGGGGAAGAGAAAGACAGAAACGTGTGCCGTCCTCTTTTCTTGAAAAGGTGAAGAGATTTACTGTCGAAGTCAAAATTCAGCACAGTGACAACCGAGTGTACAGCTGGGGAAAACCACACGCAACATCATGAAGGAAGAAAGGCTTGATTATTCAAATAACCTATTTCTGACATATCCAAGGAAGCAGGTGTTTTCATCTTTGAGGATAATGTTGATGGCAAAGAGAAATTTGCTTTTGCGTTATAATGAATTAGGCTACCACAGGAGAACTGTGGGCTGCGAGAGCTGTTCTTTCAGCAGTGGACAGCTCCCACACAGCTTCAGTGGCAAAGACCTGCCTGATCTGCGTTCCCCTTCACCCTAAATAACACCCACCTAACTACCTGATGGTGTGATTGTGGAAACATTGGTAAGGCTTTCCAATAAGGCACCCTTTGTAAGGGCTTTATAAGCAGTGGCGTTATTAAGAATTAATAAATCATTACTGCTTCAAAGATCAGCTATAAGCCATTAATGAGAGATACATTTGGGTTGCCAGGTTGTAAATAATTCCTTAAAACGGTCTACCTGGTGAACTGAAACCTGGCAGCCCAAAGGCATCTCTGATTAATGGCTTATAGCTGATTTATAAATAAAAAATGTGGCTGATTTTCAGGGCTATAGTTGTTCCATGGCTCACATGAAAAAGCATTAAATAAAATGGGCACATGGTCATACATACAACATACACACACATTTATACATAATGCTCATTGAAGGATTTGTAGAAAGTGGAGTGGAGTGGAGTAGAAAATTAAACACAGGTATGTTGGGGCCAGAATCGATGTTAAAACACAACATATTTGTGAGAATTGAGTTTATGCACATTTTAAAGGCAACATTTGTAGAGTTCATCAGCTCATCATGTCACTGAAAAATGAACCCTCAATAAAAATATGAATGAAAATAGTGATGTGAAAATAATACTGATACACTATGTTAGTTTGACATATGAGTAAGATAGTGTAATGTAAATTAAAAAACATCCTGCCATCCAGGTGAATTATGTTTCTGCTGCAGTTTCTTTTATGTCATACATATTTCTACAAACAACTGACAGATTGTCTTTGAGTTTTTGTAAAAATCACATTTTAGGAAAACATAAGACTATAATGACAGTGAGTAGGTAGAATAAATATTTCTTGTAGAGACTTAAATCTTGCTTTAGGAAATGCATCACACTGAACAGTGGAAGTTACTAACCTTTTAAGTTTCTGCCCCTTTAAAATAAACCCATGTCTTTTTGCAATCCCGTATTGCCAGATGCAGAAGTTTACTGATTGTGGCCAGTTCAACCACAGAGGGATTTATTTCCCTTGTTTTATCTAAATATGTTTTTAGAGTCTGGAATGATCATCCAGTATTTATTTACAGGAAAAAGTGCAAAGATTAGAGGAAAGTCTGAAGAAATAAATAGAACTCTTTGTAGCACAAATATTTTATTTTCTTCCTTTCCTCTCCTGTCATCTCACGACTCAAATCGTGTTACCCTTTGTGAGAGTCCCAGCAGACAAAACTGTAGCTCACCAGGTGTTAGTGTTTCTAGATTCTGTTACTCTGTTGGTCTTTTGTTCTGTTTCCCGTTGTGTTGTCTTGTCTCTTTAGTTCCTGCCCTCATGTGTCATGATTATCAACACCTTGTCAAACCTCTTGTTAGTTCCTGTTGTATTTTGAAGGATCATTCTCTGTTTACTATGTTATGGTTTACTTCCTGTCTTTGTTCTTCATCACTTTTTACAATGCCATCAGAAGACAAAACTGTTGCAGTCATTTTACTCATTAAAATTAGTGTGATTGCTGTGACTGAACACTGTCTGTGAATGCTTTGTAGTTTGGCTCATAGCTACAAACAACCAGTCTGAGGCAGTCTGTGAGGTGCCTGGCGACTCCTGTACTTTGATTTGATTATTTTCATCTCTGTGAAATGATCCAAAGTAGGCATTCACTCTTATTCTCATTTGTAGTGAGAAGAGGACACTTCTCTCTGCTGACAAGTCCCCAAAAAATCACTGTCCCTTGATCTGGCTGTCATCTCAATGTCATTTTGCAAATCAACTATCTCCATGTCAGCTACACTTGGAAAAGCAAATACTTGATGGAATTTGACTTCTACCTCTTCTACAGTATATAAATATCTTAGACGTCATGTCTAACTCACCAAAATGAACTATGTTGCCACTTTGGCCAGGTTAGCATAGTACTGCTCAGGGTGAAACCATTCTTTTCTTTGATGGACTGTGACATTTTCTCCAGGTTGGTAAAGTGTGTCAGCCTCCCGTTCTGTAGATGTGTGGTCCAAACCCTGAGCTGTGCCCATTCACTGCGCTTATCATGTGGGGCAGGTGTCGGTCTTTTCCCTAGAGCTCATTGTTGAGTGCGTTGAGTTTTGCCATTAGGTCTGTCAGAAACCCCAGGTCAAGTAGCCACTCAGCATCAGTTCGTTGTGCTCCTCATTCCTTGTCGACAGAAAAGCCTTTATCTCAGGCAAAAAGTCAACTGCAGCATTTTGCTGCAACTCAACCATCGTACATCAGCATGGAGAAGAAGGTCTCCGTAAGTGACATCGAGCCCATCCAATAACACCTTGAATAAGCGATGCTGAAGTGCTTTTGCTTGAATCGAGTTTATCAATTTGACCACCAGTGTCATTACGTGAGAAAAGTCCACGACCATCCCAACCAAGGCCTGCTGATGAATCACACAGTGATAATTCACAAAGTGAAGTGACATACAGTGCCGTATGTTGACAGCTGCAGCAGTAACTGGGCCAGAACTCTTATCTCATTTGTCACTTTCATGCTACGCTGAAAAATACAACAACTGAGTCAAGACAGAGAGGCACTTATGAACAGAACATTAATCAGGCATAATGTATTTGTGTATTTATTTTTCTATCATTTTCGGGAGCTACAGGGAAAGTCTGTAACATCTACCAGTTGATCGCGATCAACATGTTGGTGACCAGTGACTTTGTCATAAACTCTGAGTTACCTTTCAGAAGACACCAGGGTCATGTGTCTATTTAAAAGAGGTCAATAACAGTAATAATAATAATTTTATTTTCGGCTGATTTGAGGCATGTGCACAAAAAGCCAGTGTTAAGCTAATACAATGACTGGAAATGTAAATATATTTCTGTTGCTGATTTTCCCTCAGGATCCTACTGACTGTGGTGGTGATTTTCCGGATTCTGATCGTAGCGATAGTTGGAGAGACTGTGTACAACGACGAGCAGTCCATGTTTGTGTGTAACACCTTACAGCCAGGCTGCAACCAGGCCTGCTACGACAAGGCTTTCCCTATCTCTCACATCAGGTATTGGGTGTTCCAGATAATCATGGTGTGCTGCCCCAGCCTCTGCTTCATCACCTACTCTGTGCACCAGTCTGCCAAGCAGAAGGAGCGGCGCTACTCCACAGTGTACCTCTCCTTAGACAAAGACCAGGACTCCATGAAGAGAGATGACAGCAAGAAGATCAAGAACACCATTGTGAATGGTGTGCTGCAGAACACAGAAAACTCTAACAAGGAGGCAGAGCCCGACTGCCTGGAGGTCAAGGACATCCCCAACTCTGCCCTGCGAATTACAAAGTCAAAAATGAGAAGGCAGGAGGGCATCTCCAGGTTCTATATCATCCAGGTGGTGTTCAGAAATGCACTAGAGATAGGGTTTCTGGTGGGCCAATACTTCCTGTATGGATTCAACGTCCCTGCGATGTACGAGTGTGATCGATACCCTTGCATAAAAGATGTAGAGTGCTACGTTTCCAGGCCGACAGAGAAGACCGTGTTTCTGGTCTTCATGTTTGCGGTCAGTGGCATTTGCGTGGTCCTGAACTTGGCAGAGCTCAACCACCTCGGCTGGAGGAAGATCAAAACTGCAGTGAGAGGAGCACAGG
The DNA here is from genome assembly GCA_036024995.1 of Gadopsis bispinosus. NCBI lineage: Eukaryota > Metazoa > Chordata > Actinopteri > Centrarchiformes > Percichthyidae > Gadopsis > Gadopsis bispinosus. The sequence continues at coordinate 22,909 of JAVQJV010100941.1, read as the reverse complement.
CCAGGAGGAAGTCCATTTATGAGATTCGGAACAAAGACTTGCCCAGGATGCCCAACTTTGGACGCACTCAGTCCAGTGACTCGGCATATGTGTAACTGTCTGTTCCACATACACGAGGAGGCTGCAGGACAGCTGTGTAGAAACCAGTTATCAAGATCGTATAACAATTAATTTATTAGTACTATTAGTCTTCAACAGAAAGAAAACTGAGGTGAGGGGATTTTCAGTGAAAGTTAATGTTTCAGAGATTTTTCTTTTTTATTTAAAATCTTGGAAACACATCTGCAATACAAACAACTATAGTTCCAGTCCCTTTACAGAATGTTTTCAAAGAAATCTGAAATTGTATTGATGGTGGAGGCAGCCTATGTCTCTGGTTCCTTAGAGTGGAAATCCATTTCCCACCAGATCAACCATTTATCTGGATGACATGTTGAATTTGTCTTTTATGGAGAGAGACAGAGTGACCAGACATTTGTTTATCTAATCATTATGAAGAAGGTGCTGTTGTAGTTTTTTCTTATTATGTAAAGTGCTTCTTACAAGCATAAACAGATGCACTACATGGTCAAATGCATGTGGACACCCCGACATGTTGTGGTTGCAGCACCATGGGCAATACTGTGCTGCTATAAAAAGGTCTCCTCTCATCTGGTTTAGAACATGGCTGCATTCAGCCATCAGAGAATTAGTGAGGTCCAGCACTGATGGTGATAAGGTCAGCATTCCAGTGGTCCACCCCAAAGGCATTGGATGGGACTGACGTCAGTCAACTGCTTCACAGCAAACTGAGAAACATTTCTTTATGGATCTGTATTTCTACACTAAGTCATGTCATGTTGAATCACAAACGCTTGACACAAAGTTGGAAGCACAATGTTGTCTGATATCCTTGTATGCTGGAGCATTACAATTTCCCAAAATAGTATGCACTTTTATGAAATTGCAGTGTTCATAGATGGATTAAACAAAGAAGGTCAAAATCGGTGCAACAGAGGTAGAGCTATCCTGATTTTTAGTCCCTAATCAGACTCAAACTCCAAAAATGCTGGATCTTACTTTTCTCATGATGCAACTTGATAGTGTCTTTCTTTATGCTATATTCACATCATATGGTATGGCTTATATCGATTGATCTCATTCACCCATTTACACATCGATGGCAATGGAGCTGCCTTGCAAGGTGCAGCGAGGCCACTTTGACATATGAACAGGAGGAGCCGGGAATCAAACTGCCAGCCCAGGTATTAATAGATGACCCGCTCTACCTCCTGAGCATTTTTGTTTTCTGTTTCATCCAAGCGCACATTGCTTTCATTTATGATTCTTGTTTTCATGTCATGTGCCATACACGTAGATACATATAGCACACAGTTTAATCAGAGATATCAGAAAACATGAAATCCTACTTTGGATCATAATGACATCTTCTATCAGATGAAGAGCTGTGTGGAAATGGTGCGCTGTTGTCATCCTTGATTTCAGGTGCAGGACAAAACCCAACCCACCATCGGATTTTCCAGGGTTATTGGTCTTTTTTTAGTTTTATCTGGACTCACTTGATTTTAATCAAGTGAAACAAACAGTTGAATTTATATTGGAAAACAGGCGACATTGCAGCAAGTGTAATGTAAAGTATGCCGCTATTAAACAGATATGAAAGCATCTGTAATAAAATGGAAGCCGTGTGAATAAGATAAGTGTGGTGTGTGTGATGTTTTGGAGCTTAGTAGAGCTGCCTACAAGTTTCATCAGTAGCTGCTTTCATGTGGGACAGCCTTTACATGGAGAGATGGGACGAGTTTGACATTCTGAACTGATGTGGACAGCTGTATTTTTCTAATTAACAAATCTAATGAAAATAACAAACTGTGTCAGTTACTACTTAAGATGTAAATGCTTCAACACCTCACAAATACATATATAGTTCCATGTTTAAAAAGGCTCAGTAATTTCCTGAAACATCTGCTCACTGTAGCCCTTATCAAACAGGAGGAAAAAGTGCATTTGTTGGGGACTATTTTCAGCAGCGTATGAATCCATATTGGTGCTCCAGTGAGTATTTGGGGCAGCAGGATGGTGTATGTGGGAATGAGTCCAGATAAACTCCAGTGTGTGTCCATGACAATGAAGGAACAACAGTGTTGCTCACTGATGTGTTTTTAATAGTTTTTTATGGCTCAGAGAATTGGATACATACACAATACTTATTAGTGATATAATTATCAAAGATGTGAAAGTAACCCCATATGTTTTGAGCATTTATTTAATATTTCAAACCAAGTGTCATAATCACAGCATGAGACTAAGCATCCAAACATCCAAAAGTATTTATTTTGTATTATTATTTGAACACCAATCAATTCATCTAAGAGTTGAAAGACCAGAAAAGGGTCAAAGCTCTTCATATACGTAACATATTTGTCTTGGTAACATAGATACAGATACATAGTGACACACGTGGTATGTGTGTGTGTGTGTGTGTGTGTGTGTGTGTCAGACAAGAGGCAGTGTGGCAGGGATGGCAGGTAGTGCTTTCAAGATGACTCTGTGACTTTGAGGAGAAAAACTGAAGGACAGAGCCTTGACGCACCAGTTTGAGTTCCAGCAGGGATTTTGGACTACAGTTCTGTTCCATTTGATGAATGAATTAGTTTGAGTTGATTGGAGGTTATTTAATTAGAATTACAGAGCTCTGCATCAGAAATTAAAAACAGTCTTAGAGGTGTTTTTGACAGCTGAAGACAAAATAATATCTTTATACTATCTCTAACTAGTATTTACCTGATCATTAGAGAGTTTGTTGGCGCAAACAGCAAACAATCTCAAAATGAATTACAAACTGTAAAGGTTAGGCATGGGTAATGTACTCCTACATTCAGGACGAGGTGCAGAATAGGTTTTTTGTCAGTGGCTTCCAAAACAACCAGGCCGACCCTCAAAATTATGGCAGTATAGGTCATCTGTGCAGCAGCTTATTACATCCATATTTATGTTTGTATGTACAGCGACCTCTAGTGGAGTAGTAATTCTAACAGGAGCAAAGGAAGAAGTCAGGTGAGATAATTTAATGGTTGTTTAATGGTCAATCGTGATACACATATACACACGTTCAGAGAACAATGCTCAAACCCACACATACATACGTTGAAATGTATCCTCTGCTTTTGTGTACAACAGATCTGAATGACTGAAAGCCACAAGCAAATATGTGCATATTTTTCATTACTGGCCCCTAAAAAATTGCTACGTGGGTGGTTTTGGTGCCCCAGGCAGTCCCTCAAAGTATATGGATGTTTCTATACATCTGTACAGATACAGTGTTTGAATGATGTTATATCAAATTTCAGGGCCTCTAACATCAACAGAATCCGATATGGTAAGTATGGCAAGCCAAATTTGCAAGTTGTTGCCTTTTTGCAGTGTGGAATTACCTACAATGCTGATTGACCACAGTAGCTCTAAGACCTCCTTAAAAAATCCACTCTCGCTCTCTTGAGAGCGCAACCAAAAAAACCTACACTATGACGTTTAGTGAACGTTCTGAGAGGACGTCCTGGGGCCGTTTATTTGTTTGCTGGGAGGCTACTGAGAAGCTGATGAGGGAATGAGAAGCATGAGAGGAAGTGTTCGGGAAAAGCCAGGCAACTGCAAAACAGATGAGGGAAGTGGGAACAGGTGTGCAGATGGGTGGAGCAAATTCACCAAAACTTACAAAAAGCTTTGTAACGATATTTCTATTTATATACATGCATGTAATCTTTAAAATCTCCATCTGTCCTTTCTTTATTTACACATTCATTCATTCATTATCCATACTGCTTATCCCGAAGGGTTGCGGTATTTACACATGTAACCAATAAAAATATATGAGGCATGTGAAGGAGAATTGCCTAAAACCCCTCCAGGAAGTAATTACAGCAAAGTAAACACAATGTATACTGTATGTATCAATCAATACTTTCTGACACACTATCATTGCCAGACTAACAGCATACACTCGTGTGTTATACCTCAAAGTGTCCATAAGACAAGAATGAAAATTAACAGAAATAATGACAGACAGAGAAAGACTTATTCATTATATTCATATTCATATTCCAGCTGCTCTGAACAATTCAATTCAATTCAATTCAAGTTTATTTATATAGCGCTATATTATAACAGAGTTATTTCATAGCACTCGTTAATATAGAGCAAGTCTAGACCAACTCAACAATTCCACCATGAGCAAGCGCTAAGCGACAGTGGCAAGGAAAAACTGCCTTTTATCAGGCAGAGACCTCAAGCAGAACCAGGATCATCTGCCTCAATTGGTTGAAAGAGAACACACAGTAGCACAGTACAATTCCACATACAGATGTAAAGCAATGGCAGTTACAATGTTACTGATATTAAAATAAACAACCAATAGTATTAGCAGTACTACAACAGCTAAACTAATAATAACAGTAGCAGCAGCAGGCGGTCAGCATCCACTCGACCAGACCCGTGCGCATCCAGACTCAGCAGACCCAAATCCGAAGATCCAGACTCCACAAAGAAAGAAAGAAAGAGAGAGAGGGGGGGGGGGGGGAGACAGACAGAGAGAGACAGAGAGACAGCAGGTGAAATCCATTCAGTCATTTCTGTGGATGTAGGTGATGACACAACTTGAAGTACATTTTTCACATCAATGCATCAGTGTCAGATTGAAATATTTTGGTGTGTACTGTATATTTTGCTGTTTTTTGATATCATTGTTGTATGCACAGCTAAATCTGATGCGTCTGTCCTGAGGTCAATGCCAAGAAGAGAGCTCCTCACATTGACTAATTCTCCAGAGGGCACCTTCGCCGAGATTTGTAGCTGATTTCCAGGGTCCCCATTAATGTGGAGGGCGCGATGAGATGTCTGCAATCAATAACAAAATGAAACCACAGGCAGGAGGGAAATTATTGACCCACTGAAACTCCTGCAAGGCCAGAGCACTGCTGTGATCCACACTGGTATTTCTGCAGGCGACAAGTGCTGTGTACATGGGCCGAAACCATCAAGGGGTGATACAGTGCTTCACATTTTTAATCTCAAATTCCTGCATTCGTTACCCAGATCCTTTAATCCTTCCATGTGATTTTGATCTGATATATGGCTGAGTGGGAGTCTTCCTATTGAGGAATAAATGTTAAACACAGAAAAGCAGACAGTGAGGAACCCTCCTCTTCCAGCAAACCATACCATCCATGACACAGCAGTTCGACCCCCACCTCCATCTAAAACCCTGTTGATATCACTGAAGGACAGCAGCCCCTTGTGAGTGTTCAAGTGAATAGATCAACAGCAAACAGCAGATCCCAGTCATTCCCCTGTTTTGGGAGCAGTTTATCTGGTTTCAGATAGGAACAAATGCTTAGTGCTTCATTTTATTTTGGAAATACTTAATAAACTGTCCATTGGAATAGGTGGATATTTTTTGCAGCACAGACAGATGAAAGGAAGATTAATGTCTAACATCTAATTAATTATTAATCCAATTAATTCTCATGCGCAGATCCAAGCCTATCAGCTGTTAGCTAGAATATAATAGAATGAATGTATATCACCGTTGCAATTCATGCAAGCTGGTGGCCTGAAGGGAACAGTTGATTTGAACACTTATTGCAGGGGCTGGTCCAAACAGCTGGCCTTAGATTGTCTTATAAACTTGCTTTATCACTGTAAATTAATAACACGGGAGAAGCTGCAGCTAAAAATAGCTTCATGTCCAGGCTGAAGCTCTGGACCAGGAAGAAGGCCTGAATGTTGAATAAGACTGGACCTTGGCTTGAGTCGCTTTTGAAGGTGGTTTGGGTTCAGATTAGCTGAATGATGTGAGTTCTGTCTTGCAGTGAGGATTTGCATTTGTGCTGGTGTCCTCTGTCAGGTCTCTGGTTTGGTGTGACAGATTAGACACACACAGCAAAAGCAAAGAGTGGGCAGTGTTTGCATGTGTTGCTGTTTGTATCTGTGCAGCTTTGCTCTCGTTTCAGTGTCACCCTGTGTGACATCACCAGCCATCCTGCTGATGAGACGGACTGTCACTCCGTGACATATCTGTTGTGACATCCCAAGGTGCAATGTGCTGACACCTGGAAGTGCACACAACACCGCCATGACGCAGGATGTGCCAGCAGTGGAGCTGAATGCCCCCGCCGAACCAGCAGAGTCCAGTTAGGCCACAAAGCTACCAGTCACCTGGTGTGTGTGTGTGCTGTCCTGATTTACTGGGCTAAATCTCAGAAAGATGACTTTAACCCAGACACAACTCCCAGTAAGATCACAAGACTAAACTGGATCACTATATAAAAGACTTTATAAGCGTATGATGGTGGTTCTCCAACTGCTTCTGGTTTCTGTCATGCCCCCCTTCAGAAGCCAAAAAAAGGTCATGCCCCACCATACATGAATGAATTGAACTTTTACCAATCATTAACAATATTGGGGAGCCACCAATAAAAGGTTGAATTTGAGTGAAATAAAATAAAAGATTCAGGTCAGAACGATAGCATCAATAAACTCATTGATTTTATAGGCCTACATTTTCCTACATAAATCTTGTTCATTCAACTTAGATCCACTTTTTCCCCGGTCATTCACATCCATTCTGCAGTGGCTCTATGGCCCCCAGTTTGAGAACCACTGTTCATTCCTCACCCTGCAACAAGTACATTGTGTTTAAGTAACCTCCTTGTCCCATGAAGCGTACCAAAATGAAGATGTAAAGGAGAGGTGGCAAGGCTAGATGAACTCAACGATGAGCCCTGTTTGAGCCCTCAGCCATCCCACACTCTATGCCTTGGTCATGAATCCTTCCACCTTCAGATGTTTACGGAGTACAACACACAGCAGACAACACATAATCTATTTTTAGATCCCGAAACCAACGAGTGCGACCAAACAAGAGTTAAGTCAGTGGCAACTCTTCATGCTGTAGATTTTTCATGTTGTAGAACAGTGGGTTGTCAATGTGGCCAGTAAACACTGAGGAATCAGGAAGCTCTTTGGGATCAAGAGGGTGACCTTCAGTCAATTCTGAGAGGCAAAACTCTGGTAGGGCCTACAGGATGCCTCTGGCTACAAGGAACATATTTTAGAAGTCATTAACGCTGCAGGGAATCGGCTTGTTCAACTCTTAGAGACTTAAAGCTGTGGTGAGTACTATTTGCCATGATATTCAAGAATGACCACTAAGTATATTGCAATTCAAATGGTCTGAGAGCAAACCTATACTTCAGCCCCTCCTCTTGGCTCTGTTTTCAGGCTTCAGAAAATCTAGCCTAGCAAAATATAGTGTGCATGTGCTAAAGTCACAGCAGGAGGGGTTTGGGTCTCTGTGAGGCTCACGCCGTGGAGAGTGAACACTGCAAGGGATACGTTTTTGGAGGGGAACCAACTCCTTCTGCTGCCAGTCGAAGTTGGGAGTTTGGTAGGAGTGAAATGAGGCAGCAGAGAGAGAGGAGGAAGGTTTTGCACAGATTGCGCAATTTTCCATCTTGGTGGACAAAGCTGTATTCTGGCTTTAAATCACAACCTCTAATATATAGCAGGAAGCTAGGTGAGCTAGTGATCAGTAATGAATGATATTTACAGTTGCATTTAAAATCCACAGACACTATGGACACTGTAGCATTGCTTGCGAATCAGCTCATTGACTTAATAGCCCCATTAACTGACAAATGTCTTCTTTCGATGATTAACAGCCTGAAAGTCAGTTTTTCTGTAATTCCTTTTTAACAGGCTTTGTCCTTTTTTCATCTGGCTTTGCCCCTCAATGGAGAGACCATTAGGTCTCTATTTGGGATTGGTGTTATTCAAAGCACAGAGTATAATTGTGCCCGGCCTCTTTAATTGTTGGGCAGCCAGCAGCATGTGTGGATTATGGGATTCACAGCTGCCGCTCTGTCTCATTGTTTTTCAGGTGAAGTAGGCCAGTGGTTTGGGACTAAAGCCGGCCTGGGTGCCACAACCCATACTGAACCCACCAGACTCCACATCATAAAATACATATTTTACCACTCAGATCTTACTCTAACTCTATAACAGTCTGCAGCCTTTTTATTTTAATAAGCGTCTTCACTCTGTGGCTATTTCTACACTGCATGACAAAAACTAGGACACTAGTGCCTTACACTATGTCTGACTTAATTGACCACTAGGCACCAAAAATGGAAACAAAAATCTCAGAATGTTTGGATCAAATATTTTTTGGATTCAAACATGCAGATCTTGGGAAATATGCTAATTCAGTTGAATTCAGTTTTATTTATATGCTGCCATAACAAAGTTATCTCATAGCACAAAAATTCCCACCAGCAAGCACTAGGCGACAGTGGCAAGGAAAGAGTCAATTTTAACAGGCAGAAACCTTAAGCAGAACCAGGTTTTAGGTGGGTGGTCATCTGCCTTGGATTGAGAGCGAGAGAGAGAGCGAGAGAAGGGGGGGTAGAGTGAGAGAGTGAGAATAGGAAGAAAGAGAACACACAGCAGCACAGTACAGTTCCACATACAGTTGTAAAGCAATAGTAGTAGCAATGGTACTGATGTTAGAATTTATAAAAATAATAGTAGCAATACAATAATAGTATTACTAGTAACAAGAGCAGTAACAATAATAGCAGCAGTGGCTGTTGAGCAAGAGCAGGAAGCAGCAACGGGTCCGCATCCACAGATCCAGCAGAAAGGAGAGCGAGAGGAGAGAGAAAGGGATGCAGTTGAGTCAGTAACAAGCATTAATGGCATAAGAGTGCATACAGATGGCGAGGGAGAGGAGGAGAGAAGAGCTCAGTGAATCATGGGAAGTCTCCTGGCAGTCTAGGCCTATAGCAGCATAACTAAGGGATCACCTGAATCAGTCCTATTATAAGCTTTATCAAAGAGGAAAGTCTTAAGCCTATGCAGCCCCATATGCAACAAACTGCGCTGCTCTGTGTGTTCTGACACCTTTCTATCAGAACCAGCATTAACTTCTTCAGCAATTTTAACTACAGAAGCTCCTCTGTTGGATCGGACCACACATCTTTCACTCCCCACTTGCATCAATGACCCTGTCGCCAGTTCACCAGTTTTCCTTCCTTGGACCACTTTTGGTAGGTACTGACCACTGCAGACCAGGAACACCCCACAAGAGCTGCAGTGAGATGCTAGCCATCACAATCTGGCCCTTGTCAAAGTCGCTGATTGCCCATTTTTCTTTCTTCAACACATCAACTTGGAGGAGAAAATGTTCACTTGCTGCCTCATATTTCCCCCCCACTGACAGGTACCATTGTAACAAGATAATCAGTGTTCTTCACTTCACCTGCAAGTGGGCATAATGGCTGATCGGTGTATATACTCTATGTATATATATATATATATATACACAGTAGTTAGCTATTTCTAGGAAGGCCCTCCATAATACCAGAGCAGCCTACTACTCATCATTGATAGGAAAATAAGAACAACCCCAGGTTTCTGTTCAGCACTGTAACCAGGCTCACAGAGATTCACAGCTCTATTGAGTTATGTATTACAGTAGATCTCAGTTGTAACAACTTCATGTGCTTCATTATAAAAATATTTTAACTATTGGAGACAAAGTTCAGCAACTCCTGCCTTCAGTTGGTATTGACTTATCTTCAAACACAGGAATCCTCGAAGCAGCTGTAAAACCTGACATACATTTAGATTGTTATTCTCTCATCAACCGTCATCAACTAACTTCAATGATTTCTTCTCAACAAAATTTCTTCTCCTTCTCAACAGCCAGCGTTGTTATTGCTCTTGTTATGATTGTATTGCTACTGCTATTGTTTTTGTTGACATCGACACCATTGCTGCTACTGTTGATTTACATCTATATGTGGAACTGTACTGTGCTGTGTGTTCTCTTTCCTCATGCTCTCACTCTACCCCCCTCCCCTCCTTTCCCTCTCCATCTCTCTCTCTCTCATGTAGAAACAATTAAAATGATCAGTGGGCATTGTCTGTATTGTCTTGAAAAGACAATCTGTATGGTCTTGTTCACCTCATCTCCTCCTTGTCTTTCTTTTCTTTTTAGTGTGCAATCCATCTCAGGAACTTACAGTTCGCTCTTCAGTTTTTTCAAAAGAGTGAGGGCCCTGAAATCAAATGTAGACCTTTCTGGATTCTCTCCTCCTGTTGGCACTGCTCTCATGGCCTCAGGCTCTGGCTCTGCGGGTGGAGATAGGCTTGGCACAGGCGAGCACTCAGGTTTATTGTCCCCTCCTGAGGTTTTGGCCTCAACTGCTGCTGACCCAAAACCACAGATCTAAGCACTGCCCCTATTGTCTGCTCAGGAAAATACACAGGCTGAGTGTGTGTGTGTGTGTGTGTGTGTGTGTGTGTGTGTGTGTGCGCGTCCGCCCTGTATGTCCACATGTGGTTGGTCTATTTTTGGTAGCACTAGCAGCTTGGCCAAATTGACTCCATCACAATGCAGGCTGGCGTTATTCTTCATCCAGATGTTTGTGAAGATAACATCAAGTCTACATCTTCGAGCTGGTACAGCAGCTAACCAGAGCAAACAGCACACTCATTTAAGACATATAAATGAGTGGACAATAAAATACCCATCACATTCAAAATATGTTAATTTGAAGTAATATTTTGAACATCCAGTTCAATGTCTAACCAATGTGTTATTTTTCAAAGGATTCTAAACCAAATAGCTGTGCCCTACTTCACTTGGCAGTATATGCATGTGATTGGTTGAGGAACAGATGCATGGTTTGCCAGGTAATGCAGCAGAGAGCAAGACCTTCGAGCCCATATGGCTTTGTCCAAACTGTCCATTTTGTAACAGCCTGTTTCTCTCTGAACCTTTTCCTGTCCATGAGCCACCACTCCTCAAATAACCCCCCCTCACAAATCAGCTCCTGTTAGATCGGGATGTTCTCTGTAAAGCTGCTTAACACATTGTTATTCACCTCAAACACCTGTACCTAGACCTGGAAACGGATTGCCAAAGAGGTGCAGGGATGGCTGACAAATAAACATCTGTAAGTGTAAAAGCAGCATTAAAACATGCGACAGCTGATCCACATCTTTGAAAGAGCTGTCAAACTGACACTCTCCTTTTCATATGATCGGTGCATTCTCTTCTTTGAGAGCAATGTGGGAACAAGACACTTGTTCACACTACGTTGACTGTACCAATAAGAATACGAATATGTACTAAGACGTAGTCCTCCCCAGGTACAAAATACTACCTTACACCTCTGAAATTCAAATAAATGTAACAACTAATGTATCACATGCAGTTCAAAATGTTATAGTGAGTGTATTAAGTCATGTCACAGAAAATAAATGCAGAATTCAGATTTGAACAAATAAAGTGCAGTCAGTCCACCACTTTGGTCCAGGCTGAAACATGTAACATGTATTGATCAAACTGTCCTGACATTTTGCCCAGATGTTCATTGTCTGTGCAAAATCTTCATGGGATCAATCTTTAATGACTTTTCCATGATCACCACCATCAGGTCCAAATTTAAATGAGTCTCCCACTTTGGTTTATCTATTTCGAAGTTTGGTTTAATTTACGGCCTCATAGGACTGAAAGAATGTTGTTAATATTATTTTCCCATCAGCTGACTGTCACAACTTGCCACAAAATGTCAAACCGCTTCAGAGTCATAACACCCAGATGTGATAGGCATACTGCTAGAAGCTAAAAGCCCATAAATCTGTTCAGAAATCCTATAGAAAAAGGAGCTCTTTCATCAAGCATTTCCTGATTCTGATCTTGGGCCCTTATGTCTTGACAGTCTAAATCAGCCATATCAACAATATGTGTTCACTTACTGTTGTGCATATTGAAGTGCATTTGAACGGCAATGCTTAGCTTAGATTAGTTTACAAATTCCATAGTCAGGCACTACAAATCTTTGAAGTGAAATGAATGAAATGATAAGAATCAGCCAGGTGATTTGTGATTTCCACCTCAATTGTCAAATTCATTACTTGTGTAGAGGTGGCAGGAGAGGTGCAGCTGAGGCTGTGTTGCTGCTGATTATTAGGCTGCTCAGTATTGTTGGCATGAAATTGCATTTACGTTAAAACCTGCTCAGACCACCTCTCATCGCAGATGCAGAGCAATTCTCATGGCTTTAGTTGGCAGACGCACACACGCAAACAGACGTTTCTAAAATCAAAAAACACCTTTCATTTTGGTTCAGTTTGGCCTCTCTCTGTTTGCTACATATTTCCATACATCCATATGTCCACTCGTTGCAGATTGATATGTTCATCAAAACACAATGTTTAATGTGACTGAGGAAGATTCTTTCCAATACTAACATCCACACAAGTGTAATCTGGTTCCTGAACTAACCTAGTGCATTTTTCAGGCTCTTATCTAGGATCTTGAGTGTACACTACTGCAAGTGTCTTGTGTGCCTGCACGTGCCCTCCAACCTCTGCAGCTCATCCAGAATCCAGCAGCTCGGCTGGTCTTCAACCTACCTAAGTTCTCACAGACTACACCGCTCCTCTTCACCCTGCAATGGCTTCCAGTGGATGCTCAAACCATACACCCCAGTCAGTCCACTACGTTCTGCTACTGCCAATCAGTTTGCTACTCCCTCACTACGAGGGGGGGCCCAGCTACTGCTCAACAAAATCATGACTGTTTGCATTCCTGGATTCACAGTGGTAGAACAAGCTCCCCACTGACATCAGCAGAAACTCTACACATCTCCATCACAGACCTGAAACTCATCTGTTTCCATAATATAAAATATAATATAAAAGCCTTTTCTCTGATTGTTTCTAAATGTAGCACTTGAAGCAGTTCAGAATATTTGATGTAATTTATTTTGTGATTTTACCATGTGATAATTTTAGCTGAGCAGCCTATCAGTTTCTGCACTTTATATGTTTTCCCAAATATGGTGCCAGAGGTTCAACTCCATGCAACACAGATGTTGCAACACAGTTCTCAGAAACAACTAAATATCAGTTGATTCACAAGAAAGCTAAAGCATTTTTCAGTTTATACAGTAAATCTTTGAGTTTGCAAAGAAAAATCTAGACACTACTATTTTTTTGAACAGCCTAATATTCCTATTAATTGATAAACTTTTCTACATGTTTTGAATTGGAATAGAATTTGCAGTGTTCCCAATGCATTTGCGTGTATGGAAATAAAAACTATTATAAGGATTTTGAGCTTTACTCACTTTTTTAAACACACTGCAATTATTTTGAACATAACTGTATCTTGGATCAGTAACAACATGCACAATTTAACCCCTGGATACTGTTGACCTTTGGACACTGAAGAACAGTAAAAACACCCTAAATTTCCCAAAATGTACAAAATAATTTTAGGGAAATACAATCATACAAGCTAAAAGCATCACAGCTGCAGTTGCCAAATGTGGGAAAGACAGCTGGCAAAAAAATGCACACAACTGTGTGAATGCGTAATGTTAAATTAACAGGCTTATGATATCATTGCCCCATCATTAGAGCACAAGCAGATCTGATTATAACCTACTTACATTTGTGTATTTCATTAAATTAATGTGTTGCTTAGATGTATTCTTATGGTGTGTATGACAATTTTAGACCTTATTCCTTTAGGACGGTGTAAAACGGACAAAAAAATACATTTAAAAACAGAATTCAAAGCGGTAAGTATGCTTACTTTCATATCTCATAAGTACAAGAAGTGCAAGACTTTAGATCTTCAGACAGCCTCTGTAGAATGATATCGGTATAGAAATGCACAATGAAATGGCTTTGACATTGCTTGCAAGAAGCTGAAACAGATAAGTCAGTCCCTCCGATGAGAATCTTTATCTCTCATTTAAAAAGAGCAGAGAGCACCACAGGGTCTTCTATTGGTGATGCCATTTTCCAAGGGAGTTGATTGGTCTTAGGCAGTGCTTTTATATTCATTGATCTGTTATCTTCTACATAACCTGCTCAGGAGCGTAACACTGAAAAACCAGAGTTATTTTGTTAAGCCTAAATCCTGCTTCGTAGTACAAGCCCTGGACTCCGGGAGGTACAGTTAGACTAAATTTCAAAAACACCTCTCAGGAATCTCAGGAGAATTGTATTGCATTGCACTGATATGGAGCTATATTCCTATCTTTAATCAAGAACATGTTCTTTCGGTTTGAGAGCATACTTTATTAATTTCATCTTCAGATTTTGTAATACTCTCTCTCAAAACCCTGCTCTCGCACACTCAAACAGCACCTGCTTGAGCTTGGATTTCTTCTGTGCACTTGTGGAATTTCTGCTCTTGGATTTTTTTTCTGTGCGCTTGGATTTTTTGTGTGGGCTTGAATTTTTTTGTGCAACAACCCCTATCAAAATTCCCCAACCAATAGAATATCAGCTGCTGTGTCAACCAATGAAATGATCGCTCACTTTGCTTCTTACTGAGTCACACATGGGTGGTTACTCGTGGTTCATCCACTCTCCATCTCCACGACTGTATTATATGTACAGTAAATATATATTGGTTGGGTTGTTGCACAAAAAAATCCAAGTGTACATAAAAAATCCAAGAGCAGAAATTCCACAAGTGCACAGAAGAAATCCAAGCTCAAGCAGGTGCTGTTTGAGTGCGAGAGCAGGGTTTTGAGTGCAAGAGCAGGGTTTTGAGAGAGTATTACAAAATCTGAAGATGAAATTAATAAAGTATGCTCTCAAACCGAAAGAGCATGCTCTTGATTAAAGATAGGAATATAGCTCCATATCAGTGCAATGCAATACTATTCAAGGACTCAAAGTTCGAAGTCCTAGATGAAAAGGTCTGACAGGGCAATGGATGGAGTCTTCTTGTTCTTTGTCTCTTTTGTACTCTTCATCATTTATCTCCTGCTGTTTGGATCATGCCCTTCGTGTGGGGAACAGGTGGTGCTGCACTACACACAGCTGCTGTTACCAATCCACAGCCCAAACACCTAATGCATGCGTGTGGTCAACAGCATGAAATGTGGCTTTGAGCTCACAAATCGTGCTCCCTGAGTAGAGAGGGCACATGCTGCTAAAACCCGTGTGTGATGAACCACAGCAGGTAAACACAAACACACTCTCTCCTTCCTGTCCCACTTTCACCAGGTCCCAACAGTTATGTATGTGAGTCCTTAATCCTCCTCCACAGTCCCAGCAGTGCTCTTCAGATGAACTGCTTTTTCAGTTTTTCTCTCACCTCACAATGGACTCCAAAGGAGAAATTAAAGTTCACTTCCCGTCTTTGTTGAGGTAATAATGAAAAATGCATGGACCTCCAGATGTTTTTTGACAAATGCCACTATCACACAAGTGTTAACGCGTTGCTGCAATGCAAATACTGTACACATTCCTCTGCTTAACAGATGTGTGTGTGTGCGTGTTCAGCTTTATGCTTCAAAGACACTGAGCCACTGTTAACCTCTTATATAAAAGTGCTGATAACCGAGGCAGCTACCAGCCAGCTGAAATCTGCAGAGGAAAGTTGTGGTCCTGAGAGGATGACTCCTGTTTGTGGTGACAATTCAGCAGGTCTTCAACTTACCCAAGTTCTCCCACACGACACTCCACTTCACCCTGCAATGGCTTCCGGTGGCTGCTCCCATTCGAATCAAGACTCTATTTCCTGCTGCGAACGCCTCAGGCCCATCCTCCATCCACGACACATTCAAACCATACAACCCGGCCAGTCCACTACGTTCTGCTACTAATAATCAGCTTGCTACTCCCTCACTACAAGGGGTCCAGCTGCCAATCAACAACATCACAACTGTTTGGGGTCCTGGCTTCACAATGGTGAAACAAGCTCCCCACTGACATCAGGACAGCAGAAACTCTACACCTGTTCACACTGCACTATGGCTCTTGCATGATTCATGTAATTTGTGGATTGTATCCTCACGGTTTAATACACATATTGTAAGTTGCTTTGGATAGAAGCATCAGCTAAGTAAATGTAATGTAAAAATGAGTAACATACATATGCAGGCCTACAATGTGTTGTTCACACACATTTTGTTATGTGCTGTATTTCATTTTACTGCTATTTCAGTGCCAATTAGGGTTCTGATATCTTAGAGCCATACCCATAGAGCAGATATATTCCTCATGTCTGCCATCAGACACCCACTCTGGGTTCAGAGGTTGGCTAACTTCATCTGGAGCCAGCTCAAACTGAATATTTATTGTTAATGGTAATTGTCAATAACCTCTAGCTGTATAGTCATGATAATAGCCAATACACTCTATCTGTATAGTCTAAAAGCAATATATGTTATAACATGTTTTATGATATGGCTGTGCAATAATAAACCTAATGTAAAAATGTATTTATGTGTATAAATAGATTTTTGGCAGTTTTCAGCCGGACTTTAGTGCTGGTCAAAACCTGTCAATTATTTGTTAAAACTAGTCTATTTGAAATTTCAGTTACATTTCTGACTGTGTTTGTGTCAAGCAATATGGTGATGAAGTCTGTCTTTTTTGCTCTGTGAACACCATCTGGTGGTCAAAGGCAGATCAGCTGATATCCTTGATGAGTGTAAAGAAACAAAGCACAGGTTCACTTACAGTCCAGGATTATTTAATTGGTTCAAAGAGAGCATAATACATCAGAGGCATTTACATCACATACATTCAACTGTAGCCAAAAGCAAATAACAGAACATAAAAGACAAGTTTGGTTTTCCCTCAATTCCCCCATAATATATCCAAGTACTCAAGTCCTAAGTGGGTTTAGCTTACAGGAACAAATTCTCCACTCACTGTTTGAATCAGTCAGACACCAAATTACTGACAGAAGTGATGCAAACATGAAGGGTTTCAATATTTCGACTTTCTAAAGTGACCCTGACTTTTTCCACACAGACTATCTTCACTTACAGTGCTCACTATGGAACCTATCTCTGGAAAATACTCCCCAACTTGCCTGAACCACCTGCTCCACCTTCACTCAGCTCTCAAAGACAAGACCTCTAAAACTAATCTAAAAACCACGAGGACATACACAGACCAGAAGACAAAATATGAAGTGACAGGAAGTGTGATGAGAGATCAGGGCACATCGATATGAACATAGACGATAGCACAGATTTGACAACATGACAATGCACACTGTACAGTGCACACACACACATCAGGAACACAGAATGATGGCAGTAAGCAGTCATAACAAAGTGCTGAGTGATATCAAATCAAACATTTAGTGCACTTAAATCCAATTAAGCCTAAACCATGTGCAGATACATTGCCGATCACCCTGAGCAGTACTACCTGCCACACAGACCTCAGGTTAGGTTGGTATATTTAACACTCCAAGAAGTTCTGGGTAAAAGCAATTCAGTGACTGTCACAAAAATAAGGTCTGCAGTGGCTGCAAAATCAGTGGGAGTGTTTAGAACGAATTACACACAAAAACTATGTTTAAATAACTGCAGCATAAAAGTCCAGCTCTCTATTTCTGATAAAGGGCAGGAGATTCAAACTGAGCACAGTGCCGATGATCCTCAAACTGAACACAGTGCCGATGATCCCCAGGAGAGTTAAAATCACAGAGTGTTTGGTTGTTATTAAAGAAGCAGTTTAGTGTCTATTCACAGACAAGTGTTCATGAAGAGTTAGCTGCGTCTGCTGGGCCCGAACGTCATCAGACCATGTTAGTGTCCATGTTACTGGCTTCCTCTTTAACATCCTGAAGAGTTCCATTCATCCTCTACAGACTCTACTTTGAATACTTCAAGGCCAGCTGCACGGGAAATAAAACATCAAATATGTTTGTTGTAAGAAAATACTTGTTATTCAAATCTCTACAATTCAAAATCTATTATTATCTTATCAATTCTTCCTCTTGTAGAAGTAGCTGTATGTTTATGTCACCTTGTGAGCTGTGTCTGCAAACTGCTGGGCTTTGTGCATCAGCTCCACGGTCTTGTCCTCAGCACGAGTCAGCCTGTCTCCACGCTCCCCCAGAGCCACATTCACCCTGTGGACTGCATTACCTATAGTGCTGCCTGTGGCACGCTGCCCAAACTGACCTGTTCATGCACAGAAAGAAGAGAAAGCAAGCAAGGAGAAATGTAGTGAGTGTGTTGAAAGTAAGTAATCAATACAATACTGTAAAGAACTAAACATATGTACATTTTGCTCTCTGGGGATCATCAATATCCACTATAAGCATTGTGACTTGATGATGCTGCCAGGGTCACTCAAGTCATGTGGGAACCATGAATGTACATACTACATGATATAAAGATACATATCCACAACTGGTGGTCAATTTGTTGACAAACAGACAGATAAACAGATTCCAGAGGAATTCCAAGTGTGAACTATCACAGAATGGCCTGGTTGGTTTCTGAGAATGCAGTCTAGCAGTTACTGACATCGGCTCGCATCATCTCAGCTTCTGTTTCACTTTAGCTGAGAGCTTCAACATCACCACCACAGCTTCAGAGGCGTTTCAACAGGCACAGTCTGAGATTGCCCCACATATAACAACAGACCCCGCAACATATACAGACTTTTTAGTCTGACAGTCACAAAGGGGCTCATATTCAGCAACTAAGTACAGACAACACACTGGACCACAGGGAGAATACTTACAGGCATGTCACCAGGCAGCCCCCAAAATCCTACAGGAACACAAAATCTCTTGTGTCCTTTTTTTTTCCTCATATGAAAAATGTACGACATTGTTTAGATCTGATGGCAAGTCTGTCAACACATTTAATAAACTCATAATTTTAACTTTTCTGTATCTTAAAGTGGTCAGCATGTATTACCCTGCTGAAGTGCCTGTGAGCCCTGGCCTCTAAAGACAGTCTCTCAATCTGATTAATTGAAGCATCATTCTGTTCTATTACTGTCAACAGTGCCACATGTCACAGGTCGCCTGAGGTTAAGCATGAAGTGTTGTTGAACTGTAATGTGGTGCCTTGCTGCAGCCTGGCACATCTCCCACCCATTACACCGCCCCTGTTCGCGGGTTCAATGGTGCGCCACACTCCCTGTCAGTCTCAGAGCCCCGGGCTTCCTAAAGACCCGCTATTGTACTGACCTCCCCGAAAGTAAACAAAGTCTTCTCTCATCTGACCGCTACATCACAGAGAGGCTTTTCTGCTGCAGCAGAGAGGTGCAGCACAGTGAGGACAATGAACAAAAGGGGAAATGATCCACAGAGACACAAGCCCAGGATGATGTGACCTGAGGAGTCATGGTCATTTACAGTGAAGGTAGGGAGGAAACCTGGGTCAGGAAGCTTGATGTTTTGGGTCCCAGAATACACTGGAAAAGCGTGAAAGAGCCCTATTAAAATTCTAAATATCCCTGAGAAAAAGAAGCTTCCTGTTTAGTGAAGACAAGGTGTTAGTAATGTTTGACCCTCGACTCAACAGAGTATCTTCTGTGCAGGAGTATTTAATGGATTGGAGAGGTTACAGCAGTTTGACACCACCCTCCTCTCCCTCTGCTAAATATTAGTTTAGGGATGTAGATTGGAACTCTGAACACCCCAACAGAATGATACTCTCCCCTTGGCATTTCAGTCATGTTTTTAAGTCATCCATCTCATGTTTCTGACTGAACAGTTCATGTCTATTTGAGCCAATACAGCAGTCTGCACAGGCCACATAACGGCTCACAGTTCAGTGAGCAGTTTCATGCTTCCTGTCTGCTTTTGTGCATTTCATGCGTACTCATTGTGTGTTGACTGCTGAAGCCTCATATTAGCTTCAGCTGATCTTCAGAATGCCTACTGGCACAGGAAGAGGTCTGTGGAGTCATTGCTTCATCGCTTCCATTGGAATCACTTTGGGAAGGGTTAGGATTAGGGTTAGGGACGTCACCATGTCCCTATGTCCACGCTGACGTCACAGTCAGCGTGGACAAGAGGAACAATTACGGCAACCAAAAACTTCTTTAATATACACATAGGCATGTGAGTATTGTACTGTACTTGAAGAAAAGTGAACCTATCCTTTAATCACACTTGCGAGTGTCACATCACCATCTGCACACATCTGTCCGCTGCTCACCCTCACACTCTTCTACTGACTGGGAAGGAAACAGACAGAGCCCGCTTTCACCATCCAGTGCCCATCAATGGCTCCAGCTTCACTTCATTCACAAATTCCTGATAACATTATGGAAACATTCACTGTTGGTGCTTCCAGGTGAAACAGTGACAGTCCACCCCTGGTGCCTTATCAGTCACCTCTGTACGTGACTTACAGACACACATCATAAGAGATGGCGAGCCATAAATGGTCGGGGTCGAACGACTCAAACTGACTGATCTGACACAGTGACCATCTCAAAACAAAGTAAAGAATATTGTGTGATTTGATACTGCACAAGACACATCCAGATGGATGTCAGCAGGTGCAGACCCAATCTGCATATTATCCCCTAAGGGCAATTTGTTCTAATAATTATCACATCTCTTAAAGTTTAGTAGTTTCCACAATTTCACAGATTGGTCTTATTCGCACACGGTGACGTAGCTGACATGCAAGGTGCCGGCCTCCACCGGGAGAAACTTAGGGTTCAGTGTCTTGCCCAAGGACACTTTGACATGTGGACAAGAGGAGGTGGGATTGAACCCTGTGATTAAACAACTTGATCTACCTCCTAAGCCATAGCCAGCCTAACCACTGACTAGCTGACTAACCATAACTAGTAAACGTATATGATCAGTAGGTAAATGCACGACCCAAGAGTCCCGGTAATCACTGCCTTACCTCGACCCCGTGGGCAACTTTGGTTTGCAACCATCATATTCTTCATACGGTTCAAGAAGGCTTTGCAGCGGTAGATGACCAGATTCATGGTGCAGGCGTCTAAAAGAACAAGACAACACATTACAACAAATGATTACCAGAGTGTCAGAAACCTCAGTAATCATGTAACACCACCTCCTGTGAGCTTGGACTGGCAGTTGATGAACTCTGCCTGTCTGGGAGGAACGTAGCTCTTCCGTCTGGCCTGCAGGGACATGGATGTAGATTTTTGTGAGGAGTCACTGGGACCAGCTCCATCCTCCTGTTGAGCGCTCTGTCTCGCTCTCCCATGCCGGCCCAGCTTGCCTAGCTTCCCAGCCTTTCCCAGACTCCCTGCTTTTCCCTCCCAGTAGGTCTGGCAGGCGTGGTACAGGATCTGGACAAAGATACACTTCTCTGCTGAGGAGCTGGCCACCCACTGGTCCACAGTATTGTCAAACACCAGGTCAAACTCTGGGCTGTCCTGGAGGAGCAGGGTACAGCAGAACGAAGTTGGTGCACCATATAACTACTGGTAAGAACAGAATGTCCAAATGCTGCTGACCTTGTTGGGGTTAATGCCGTTGACCTGTCGGAGCTGCTCCACCGTCCACTGGGACCTCCTGGTGAAGGGGGAGGAGCCACCAAACTGCTTCACCTTTGTAATGAGGAGCTTATGTGGCCTCGTGTTGGTCACTAGGGAAACAGGTCATATACGAAAAGTAATATCCATATGGAAAGCCTTGAATTATAGTTTTACAATGGAAAAGCCAGAAGACACTGTAAATGCTGTACTGACAAATCTTGAGTTTAACTTCTACTAGTGCTAACGATGGTGTTCAGTATGTGAATCATCACCACCGTCACTGACTCAATCACGGTATCAGTTCAATTTACAATATTCATTTGTAAGTATCTTTGAACAGTGATGCATTCACTTACTGTTGTACATACTGAAATGCATTTGAACGGGGATGCAATTGATTGCCTTAAGACTAAATCTACATTGTCAATGACTCTTTGAACTGGGTGGAACGAAACTGCATCTCTTCCGTCACTATCAAAATGGGAAAGGTAAAATGCCAAAGAATAATCTTTTAATAAATGTTTTCATGTAACCGTTTACTGACCTTTCATGTTTAGATTAGATGCATTTGGGCAACTGAAAGCATTTGGTTAGGAAGCTGTCGTGGTCATGGTTAAAAGAATGTTGACCATTGACAGGAAATCAGAAGCAAACAGTCTTTGTTGATGGTTGTGTGGCTCTATATATCAACATCATACTACTTCCACCTTTGAGCCATATTTCACATCAGAGCAGCTACAGACCCCAAACATAATGGAATGACTAATGCTGTGTCTAATGACATTTTCCTTGGGAGGTATATCTCCAAGATAATTAATTCAATTAATAAGTGAGCAACGACCGAGTCTATTTTGGCTCAATGTTGTTGGAACTTTGATTGTTTAATCATAATTCCTTATAAATTGATACATTTATACATTGATACATTTTTGTCTGTCTGTCTGTGTCTCTCTGTCTCTGTGTCTGTCTGTCTGTCTGTGTCTCTCTCTCTGTGTGTCTGTCTGTGTCTCCCTCTCTGTGTGTCTGTCTGTCTGTGTCTCTCTCTCTGTGTGTCTGTCTGTGTCTCTCTCTGTGTGTGTGTGTGTGTGTGTGTGTGTGTGTGTGTGTGTGTGTCTGTCTGTGTCTCTCTCTCTGTGTCTGTCTGTCTGTCTGTGCTTCCCTCTCTGTCTGTCTGTTTGTATGTCTGTCTGTCTCTCTATCTCTGTGTGTGGAGTCTGGATCTTCGGGACCTGGTTCTGCGCAGTCTGGATGAACACAGGTCTGGTCAAGTGGATGCGGACCACCTGCTGCTGCTACTGTTATAATTAGTATAGCTGTTGTTGTACTGCTAATACCATTGGTTGTTTATTTCAGCTTCACTAACATTGTAGCTGCCATTGCTTAGCAGTTTCTGTATGTGGAATTGTTCTGTGCTACTGTGCGTTCTCTTTCACCCTGCTCTCACTCTACGCCCCCCCACTTATATCTTTATTTTTCTCTCTCTATCCAACCGGTCGAGGCAGATGACCGCCCACCCTGAGCCTGGTTCTGCTTGAGGTTTCTGCCTGTTAAAAGGCAGTTTTTCCTTGCCACTGTCGCC
>JAVQJV010100940.1:0-16619 GCA_036024995.1 Gadopsis bispinosus | reverse complement strand
GTATTAGTGGATACAAAAGCTTGTGTTGGAAGAAGTACCCAGATCTTTTATTGAAGTACAAGTACCAATACAACAATACAGAAATACTCCAATATACGTAAACATTCTGCATTCAAAATTTGACTTAATAAAAGCACAAAAGTAAATGTATGTGTTCTGGAGAAAAATGTCTCCTGTGACCGATATATTATTATACATTACATCACTAAGTCAACTGAAGCGTCACTGTACTACTTTATATACAGTGAGCTCGTAAGAGGTCACAACCTAACAACAATGTTATTTTATGAGGTTATCATATTTTGTTTTAGGTAAAATCTCCATCTGCAAAGTAACTAGTAACTACAGCTGTCATATAAAAGAAATGGGGTAAAAAAGCACAATATTTGCCTCTGAGTTTTAGTGGAGAAGAAGGATAAAGTAGCAGAAGTATATTGTGCAGTAGTTACTTTTAAAACTCCACAACCCCAGTGTGTAATGCAAGTTTTTACAGGCTGTGTATTACTCCCATAGTAGTAGTCTCAACTGACTGAGTACTCCTTTAAATCCACTTTTAAATTCAATCTTAACAGAACAATGCCTGCCCCTCACATGGACGTCCAGGGAGGAGGGCGCCGTGCTCAGCGGGACCTTCAGCTGCCTCCAGAGCTCTCCGCACGTTCTGCCAGAAGACTCCGGTGTGTTGACCGGCTTGTGTCCAGCTCAGGTAGGTGTGCATCTTCACCAAACTCCTCATTCGGTGGTACGGAGACAGCTGCTGGGCCGAGAGGTCCTCCATGAACAGCAGGATCAACACGTCCTCCTTCTCATCAAACAGACGGAAGCTGCAGACGCCACAGACACACACACATAATGTTGAATCAGTTTGGAAACAAGTGAGATGAGTGCATGAGGTGTATGGAAAGAGAGGTAGCGCCCCCACCTGGCCATCTGGATCTCCCTAGAGCACCACTCACTCTGCAGGTAGTGCTGGCTGATCACACAGATGGTCTTCCTGCTGCCATAGATGGCGTCTGTAATGTTCTCTACGATGGGCTTACCTATGAAGACAAGCATGCTTCATAAATGTTCTGGGAGTTACACATGTCGGCACCTTTTTCCACGAAAGGCTGCTGCGGAAAGCTGCTCAGTGACGTAGGGTTTTTTCTACACAGCTCTAGTTTGAATAATGAAAGGGGCAAATTTGTAGTGACACACTCTGACACTCGAATGCACCATTAGTTTCGTGGGGCATGACCATCTCATTTCCAGGTTCGGATCCTCTGAGAAAAGCATCACCATCTACCCCTAACCCTACCTTGTGTGCTTCCAAGGATCCCGCCCCTAGACGGATCATAAAAGTCACGGTTCGGATTGGAATGACGGATCACGGATCATTGTTTGGAGACAAATAACTCTTCCTCTCCCCCGTCAGCCATGACTGTCTCTCACTGCGCTTCTTCCCCTCTTGCAACATCAAATCAACCGTCAGCACATATCGGTCTTGCATCATTTCACTGCAACTCTGCATCCAGATTTAGGGAACAGTTGTTTAAAAAGTAGGAAACGGCAGTCACATGGTGACGGTTAAACTGGTTTTGCGTCTTGTAATACTAATTCTGTGACGAAACATATTCCCATGTTTATCTAAAGCCAATAGGAGGCTTCAAGAATTCAGCAGTTAGACATATTTAGTGGATTTTCCAAAGTTTCAGTCTTTTTAGTACAACAATCCGGCTTTGTGCTACTTACTACCTTTCCACTGCAGCTTAACATGGAAACACAAAGAGGGAATTTCATATTACAACTTTGAAGATTCTTGATTTGTCTGACTCGGACTACTGAAGCCTTGAAGACATTGTCACCCTATTCTTATATTAGTGTCCACTAAGGTCTTGTTCAGACCAACATAAACACTGCATGGGAAAACTGAAGCCCCCCTCATTAATTTCAATGAGACGGTCTTGAAATCTCTGAGAAGTAGGAGACGATATTTTTTGCCGTGATGACCTTCTAGAGATCTGAAATCCTTTCCCATAGTTTTGTAGATCAATATACAGTGTTTGGGTGTCTAGTAAGCGTTTTCTGGATCGCATTTCATTGTCTCATCTGAAGCAGCAATCCACACCAACGCAGCCCTTTATTAAAGGAAGTTCTGTTTTAGATCTGAAAGCTCAATAATATCACAAGCTGCCTAAAAAGATAAAGGTGTGAAGTGAGCACTCGTTCTCTGTCGATAGCACCGTGAAGTAGATACTGGCCCTGAAGGGGATGTGAAATTCAATTCTCAAGTTCTTTAAAATCAGAAGTATCAAAATCAACCCTGAGAGGGAGAAGAGCTGCAGAAGACCGTGAAAGAGGAAGCAGAGAGAAGGTAACAGGATTAAGGCCTACGTAATTAGAAGTCTTGTATCTGCTTCCTGACAGATTGACTGAAGGAGTTTAAAGTTTTTATCTACCTGGCTCAAAGTCTCTGTGGTGCAGGCAGAGCCTCCAGCCTTGCGCTCCTTCCAGCACTGGAAGCATCTCGTTGTAGACCCAGGCCTCATCATGAACGTTGTAGGAGACAAAAGCATCATAGCGGTGAGGAGTGCCCTTCTTTCTCCTCTTCTTGTCGTGGAGGACGGCCAGGAAGAAGTAGAAGCCGTAGGCCAGGTGCCACCGCAGGAAGTGGTAGATGAAGGATGCGAGGAGAGCGAGCACAATGAGAGAAGTGCTGGAAATGAAGCAGAGGAAGCTGGCGTCTATCCAACAGGAGTGGATGTCAAAGTCCAGGAACTTGTTTCCCTGCTGGCTCACAGGAAAGGCGCAACTATACTGGTGGTCATTGACCACCTGTGTCTGGTTGTTGCTCTGTGCCCACTGGTTAAAGGCAGAATTTGAGCATTCGCATGTTAGAGGGTTATCAGTCAGGTCCAGGTACGTCAAGGCAGGGAGGGACTGGATGATTGTCTCGTTAATAACTGACAATGCATTCTCGCTGAGTTTTAGCCAGCTCAGAGCCAGCAGGTTGGCCCTGACCAGGAAATCCAAAGACCTGAATTTATTGTTGGAGAGATCGAGTGACTGCAGGTTTGGGATTGGCCAAAACAGTTCGGGGGTTAAGTCTGACAGATCACAGTGGTTTATCTGAAGGCCCTTCAGTTGGGGAGTGTATTTAAATGTGTCTGGGTGCACTGACTTCATGAAGAATTTCTCAGCCACAAAGTTATCTAAAGATTTTAGGCCCTTGAGCAGATCTGGTGAAATATCCATATGATATGTGTCATAAACTTTGAGTACGAGCTTCTTCAAGTTATGTAAATTTGAGAAAGGTGGCTCGTCATTTCGTTGAGAACTCCTCTGGTTCCAGTTAAAAGTAAGATGTAGTGTCAGATTTTGTAATCGTGGTAGTCCTTTGAAAAGCTCTTTTCTGTAATAATTGTGTGAAAGAGTAAGAGTTTGGAGATTATCGAGTCCTTCGAAAGCCCCGTCATACACATTGTAATATGTGTCTGATTCTAAATCCAAAAGACAGAGGGAAGACAGATTCCTAAAGTCTCCTTGCATTAACTTTAAGTGTCCATTATTGCGCAAATTCAAAGATTCTAGTCTCTGCAGATTAACTTTAAAGGTATTCTCAATAGCAAAAACAGCATTTTCTCCAATTTTAAGGACTTTCAAGTTGTTTAAATTTTGAAAGACACATCCCTGAAGTGTTGAAATGTGATTGTGGTTGAGATTAAGGTTTGTTAATCTGGTCAAGTCCAGGAAGTCGAGGCAATCAAGCTCACTGAAGAGGTTGTAGCTTAGATCCAAGATTTCCAGTGTGGAGAGTCCTTGGAGTGCACGTGACAGTTTAGACAGTTGATTACTGTTCAGTGAAAGAAGCCTGAGCTGTGTCATTGATCTGAATGAACGCTCGGACAGCTCAGACAGGCGGCTAGCAGATAACGTGAGCTCAGTGAGCCGAG
Source organism: Gadopsis bispinosus (assembly GCA_036024995.1). Lineage (NCBI taxonomy): Eukaryota > Metazoa > Chordata > Actinopteri > Centrarchiformes > Percichthyidae > Gadopsis > Gadopsis bispinosus. Next base: position 12,687 of record JAVQJV010100940.1, on the reverse strand, counting down.
AACAAGACCGCAGCAGGTTATCGTCTATGGTGCCAATTTCGTTATCAGTTGCATAAAGGGTTCTTAGAGAAGGAATTTGACAGGCGATGTCTAAGAGACCTTCCTCTATACACTTCTTCATGGAGTACAGATAAAGATTTTGTAGGGAGTCAGCGGTCTGCAGTATTGCTTTGTACGCCTCAAAGCTAACGTAAGTTCCACTAAAGGACAAACTAGTTAGGCTCCTCAGATAGGTCTTGTTTGCTACATCCCACTCAATGTCGCAGCTACACTTGCAAAAGTCGAGCAACTGCAGGTGAGGAAAGATGTTTTTTGTAATGCTAAACTTTTGCAACGGGTTCATACCTAGCTCCAGCAACTTGACGTTTGAGACGTTAAAAGGCAGGTCGTCTGATTGAAAAGAGGTGAACTTGTTATACCCAAGGCGCAGACTACTTAAAGTTGGTAGTTTTAAGATTGGAGCAATATCTGTAATTTGATGTAGGAGGTTAGCGCCCAGAAATACTGTCTGTATGCCGACCAGCGACTGAAAGGCCACGGGGGAGATGTACGAGATACGGTTGCTGTACAGAGACAAAAAGAGTAATTTGGACAGTCCTTGAAACATGTTGTCTGTCAGGTTTGTGAGTTTATTGATATCCATGTTGAGGAACCTTAACTCTGCCAAGTCTGCAAAGGCTCCATCATCAATGTGTAAAATCGAATTGAATTGAAGTTGTACACTGGTGAGCTTTGACAAACATCTCAAATCTGCCCGGGTGACCTTTAAAAGTCGATTTGAGGTGAGATCTAGTGATGTCGCATTTCTGGGAATGTCATCAGGAATAGCAATGAGGTCACGGCCTTTGCATGTCACCCACAGATTAGTTGCATTTTCAGAGTAGGCAAGCGAACAGTTCTTCAGTGAAAAGGCGAGTACGGGATTATGATGAAGCAGGCAAGGCAGAAGATAAACAAGGAACAGAGGCCATCTTCTCACAGCGCGCATGTTGACCTTTGGGAGCAGCGACGTCTCGTCCACGTTCCTGAGTAGCTTGGAGATGGAGAATGTCTTTGTTCAGCTCTGCGCATCGGAGTAGGATGAGAGAAGAAATAAAGCGTTAATCTACAATAGACGTTTAGGGATGTCAAATTCGTTCGGTTGAAAATTTGTGGTTTTGACTGAAATATCTCAACAACGATTGGATGGATATCGTTAAAGGAATGCAGTGACTAAGTATAGAACACAACGAATGGAATGGTAAATGGACTTCACTTATATGGCGCCTTTCAGCGGTTCAGTAACAGTAACTTTAATTCACCCATTCACACACCGTTGGCCAACTTACGGTTCAGTGTCTTGGCCAAGGACACTTTGACGGGGAGCTGGGATCAAACCACCAACCCTGGGATTAACGGACGATTAACCGCTCTACCTTCTGAGCCACAGGCGCCCGCTGAGCACATATGAGCAATTTAAATTAGTTCTACTGGTGATATTTTCAATGCAGAACGTCTACTAATGGATCATTTGTACCTTGCTGTATTGCTGTTTTTACTTAAGTAAAGGATCTGAATATTTCTTCAAACATTGCTTCCCTTTACGTACCTTCATGTCACAAGGAGCAGTTCATCTTTAAAACATCCTCAAGGTCCAACGCAATGTTCAGTCTTGCTGGTGGATGAATTCAGTCCCGACATCAGGGAGGTAGTAAGAAAAGAGCACAGACATTTAAGATGTTGGCTAACATCTACAAGTTACTTTAACTGCACAGACAATCTGACAGTCATGACATGGTTTTCCCCCCCCCATGTACTGTAAACATTTTTCAACATTTTTCCCATTAAGACTCCAAATAGTTCCATACAGAAGAACTTACCAGCCTCTTCCGCAACATTTCTCAGCCAGGTTTTATCAGTTTGATGACAGAAAGGGGCTCAGGATTGAGGTAAATTCTGGCTGTCGCTTACTTCTGCTAACACCGTGTGTCTTTAATTCTGACTTTTGAGGAAACAGAAATAGAGGAAGTCTAGATGCAGTTATGTTTCTCATCATCAGATTTGCTGCTGTGTCATTATAGTGTTTTTTTTATTTGTTCCAGGACAGGAAGGGCTACTTTATTATTTTTTCAAGAAATAATTAATAGAAAATTGGTGACAAAGATGAAGGCGGCACAAAACAGAAGTAGAGGAAGGAAAAAGGAGGATAGAAAACACAATGATGATGATGATCTCCTCCGTCTCTTCCTCCTCCTTTTATTTCTTTATTCATGAATGCTTCCTCTGGTAGAGCTCCGAGGAGGGACGAGCGAGGGAGCAGCTGAAGCTTTCCTCTCTCACTCTGCAGGCGGTCATCAGACACCATGATGGGATTTCCACCGTGGACCACACCTCTCTGTCGCCCGACGCTGGTGTCCGTGGACCCTGAACAGGTATGTAGAGACAGAGAAGGGGGGGATAACTATAATATTCCTGTAGTGACTCATCTGTTATTCCCTTAGTGACTTAATGCTGATTTGTGGAATTTCCCATAAATAAGTTACTGTACTTCTTTCTTCTATAGGATTTTTATTTTTACATTCCCATTAATCCTTTAATATAAATTCAGAGATTTACAGTGTGTTATGCTTAATTGTACTTCATGTCTTGTTAAATCACTAAAATATTCCTATGACACTCCTGTAGTAACATAGTGTGTTTATGGTGATTAATAGACATATTGCTGGAATTTCATAGCGGATTTAGATAGATGCACTTTATTAATCCCAACGATTACATATAATATCAGTTTAGTGCTAGATTGATGCTATAAATGTGTGGTAACCTAATAAAGGTTTCTTTCATCACAATGTTGTCTTAGAGGTCTTTACAATATGTGCGGTATACTTAGTTATCTTTCATCCTTAGATTCTTAATTCAGACAAGTTAAAACATGCATTACTTTATTGACACTGAATGTGAAAGCCAACATGTCGGGCACAGTGGAGGAAAAGCAAACAAGCCGAGTCTGATCCCGAGAGGATTCATCTGTTTGACAGAAAAGAGCTGTCGGAAAGAACAAAAGCACCAATAACTGAGTGGATATTTAGCAGCCAGGAAAATATATTTGAATGTGCAACATTATGATTTCCTTAATAATAATATGCGATGGCATCGGAGAGTAGAATATTTTTACTATTGGTGCTATGACAGATGAATAAACACCAAATTGTTGCAACATTTTGTACAAAATATAATTTTGTGAATTTGAATAAAATCAATAATTTTCTACTGGTTTGATAAATGGCGTACGGTTTGGGAATTATAGTTGACTTGTATTGATCATTTGTTTCTCCAGCTTTCCAATCAGGTGCCAACCTTCGATTGCCAAGTTCTACAAACATAATTTTGACACTATCACCATGGAAACCTCGCCAAATGTGTCTAAACGCAGGAAGGATGTCATCCAATCAGAATGCCCGTTTCCAGGGGAGGCTGGGCCTGCAGATGCCGTCAGCAACTCAGAGTCCATCACAAACTGGGGGGCGGAGCCTAACTTCAACCTCAACCTCACTGTGGCTTCGCCAAGAAACCCTCCCTCAGCCACTGAGACCTCGAAGCTGCACGGAAGAAACAAAACCGGCAAGTCAGCAAGCAGCTTGACAACCACTGTGGAAAGAGGTCATCCATTGCAGCAAAAAAGCAAAATTCCAGCTTTTTCTCGCTCACCGACAGCCGAGGCATCGGTGAACAGCAGAGGCGAGCACAAGCTGAAATCCCCGAACCCCAAACATGCTCCTGCCCTCAGCCCCAAGACGCACACGTACAGCAACATGGCGGCAAGTCCAAAACCCCACCAGGTGGAACAAACAACGATCACCAGCAGAACAACAGAAAGAGTCAAAACACAAGTACCAAGAGCCAACATCTCTAACCCCAAACCACATATTGCACTGAAAACTGAACTGACAACGAAGACTACAAACAAAGTAACAGTTAGCCTAAAAATGCAAACAAACAGGAAGGAAGATGGTGGAAAAGAAACTAGCCTCGAGACACAGTCACCAAAAACGCTTCACCTTCCCATAAGCCCGAGAGTTCACAATCAGAAAGGAGGTATCGGTCCAAAACTGGCCGATCGAACCCCAACAGTCACAGCCAAAACCCAAACACCAGACCCAGCAAGCACGACCGCAAAGTCAAATGAGCAGACCAGACATGACTTACAAACTAACAGTTCTGAGACGCGACCAAAGTCGCCAAATCAGAGGGGTGAAAAGGCACTGCTCAGTACCAAGACCCCTCAACCGAGTTCTCTGAGTCCCAAACCATTCACACATAAAATATCTTCTGGGACTAGAAACAGTAACGCATCAGGGCCCAAGGAGAATCTTCACAGTAAAGATTCAAGTGTTGGTTTTGGATCTAAAACCACTTCCAAATCCAGTTCAAACTCTAAAGCTGCAACCAAGGACTGTCTGGATTCCAGAACTGGCTCTGATTACAAAGCCGTTCTCAACTCTAAAACCACAATGGGGTCCAAAGAAAGCCTGGATTCTAAAAGCTGTTGTGTTTCCAAAACCAGTTGGGGATCGAAGGACAGCTTAGACTCTAAAACTGGGTCCAATTCCAAAGCCCGTCCCAAGTGTATCTCTGGGATGGGCTCCCGAGATGGCCTTGAATCTAAAACTGCAACTGAAATTAAAGCAAGAAAAACCGGCCTAGGTTCAAAGAAAGTTGTGCATTCTAAGTCTGGCATGGGGTCAAATGATGACTTAAATCCTAAAACTCAGACTCCTTCAGTCTCTAAAGCCAGTTTCAATCTCAAAACCAGTCCAAGTTTTAAACTGGGCTCTGAGTCAAATCCCAGCTGTGATGTCCTTTCCAGTTCTAAACCTGGTCTGACTCATTCAACTCCCAAAACGTCTCTGATGGCCTCTGGCTCCAACATGGACGTTGTTGGATCTGTGTCCCCATCATCCTCTAGAACTGGTCTGCCTGGGTCAGAACATATAAAACTCTCAGAGACCAGAGTGACAGCTGTAGGTGGACCGGTGGAGTCCCAGGGGGCCGTGCGAGGGGTAGATGTGACTGACAACGCAGGGTGGACGCCAGGAGATAGGAGGATTCACGGAACCACGCTGAGCAAACCAGGTCACCTGGGAAACGCAAAAGCCATCACCGCTGGTAGCAACATCCCATCTTCAAGGACAACAGGTGTGGAGAGTAAGATCAAAGAGAAGAAGAAGCAGGAGAGGACTAAACAGAAAAGTGTTATAGGGAGTTCTTCTTCCACTCTCTCTTCCTCATCTCCCCTCCATCGTCTTCCCCATCCTTCCACTCATCCAGCGAGCTCCAAGAGAGTAAAGGAGACAGCGACCATGACTGACCCCAGTGAGAGGCTCCCTCTGCAGGGAGGGGAGCGGAGGGAGGTGGGCGTTCAAGTGGAGGTGGAGGAGGTCGAACACTCGTCTTCCACCAGCTCCAGCCTGCACAGAGGAGTTGCCACCTCCTCCCTGATTGGCTCTCCCAGCTGTCAGTCAGGTAGTTTGACCTCGCCGATGGGCCCATCGCTGTGCCCTGCTGGCCAGCCGCCCTTCCAACATGTCTGCAAGATTGACATCGAGCTGCACAGCCAATCACTGCTTCCCTCTTTTGTGACTGACAAGGCTAGTTCCCTCCCTGCCTGTCTGCATACATACAGCTTCCAGCAGAGCCACGCCCTCGGGTCCAAGGAGGAGGGCGAGGAGGAGAAAGGGGATGAGAAAGCACCAAGGGAGCAAAACGAGGAGGGAGAGGAAAAGGATGAGACTGTGAAGCCTCAGGAGGTGGCGTGGGACAAACAGGGGATGACGTGGGAGGTGTACGGTGCCTCGGTGGACCTGGACTGCCTGGGCACGGCGATCCAGTCCCACCTGGAGTCAAAGATTCGGGAGCAGGAGAAACACATCACGACTCTGAGGAAGTACATCAACAGCAGAATCAGATGGCATAAGAAGAAGAAGAGGAGGAGGAGGAGGAAGAAGAACAGGAAGAAGAGGAGAGGAGGAATTCTGGGATGCTGCAGGAAGGCGCCTGCTGTGGCAGACTAGAGATAAAATACTTCTTACACCAGACTTTATACCACAATGTATGCAACTGTATGCAGATAGAGCACATCCTGGGTAGTTTACCACAGTGTGTCTGACAGGCCTGCATGTGTTTCACCAGAGGTCAGGGGTCAAAGGTTGTTTGAAATATCTGTCTGATTACTGTTGTTTGATTTGATACTTCATTATTTCAAATAGAACAGCAATGAAACCCTTGTGCACGCAAAACAAAAGCTCTCTGTAGTTGAAATAACGAGATTCATATAGGTTTCATGGTAACGGTTTTATTTTTATGTCGATTTGTATCGGTTTTAAAGTTTACAGGATCAAATGTGCAACAGCAGAGGAGCATTTATTCCCTATAGTATAAGCTATAAATATTATTTTGTAAAAAAGGAAATAATGTTTTCAGTGTTAGAGGTTTTTTTTTTTTTTTTTTTAAATGCAACTATTTTATTGCGATTTTATTTGTGGCTAAATTAAAGAAATTGTTTGACATTTTCTGAATGACGCATATACGCTCTCTTTTTCGAGTGTTCGATGAGATAATAATAATAATAATAATAATAATAATAAACTTTATTTATGATCGACACCATGTCTGTTGCCTTAAGTGCCAAGCTGAAGCCTGGAGGCGATTAGCTTAGCATAAATCCTGGGAGAATCAGCTAGCCTCAGGCCTGTTTTTACATTTCTGTTTGTGTGCATATAAAACCAATGAGAAGGCCTGTTTTTGCTAGCTGTTTTTGGGCTTTATGCTAAGCTAAGATAGCTCCTGGCCCCAGCTCCATGCTTAACAGACATGACATTGATTTAGAGAAACAGAGCGAATAAGCGCATCCCCCAAAATGTTGAACTACTCCTTTAACTAAATGTGGCGGCCCGGTTGAGGAAGGTACGATCCACCAGGAGACAGACACTCAAACACCATCACTTTAACTTAAAGTGGCCTTTATCAAGGCAAAGGAAAGGGGGTGAGGAGTAATCTGAACCAACGGTGTCGTCTTCAAACCAGGACTTGCCTCACGCCGTGTCCGATCCAGTCCTCTGTGAATCACCAAAACATCTATCCTTAGTGTGTTCACTCTCCTCCTCTGTCTCCTCTGCTCTAACTGAAGTGGCGGCTCACTGATGACCTGATGGGGAACGGCTGCCCCCCCCTCTGTCAGGTAAAACACCCCCCCATCACCTTCCCTAACTTGCGGTAGTTAAGCTGCGTCCTCTGTGGACAGGGAGAGGCGGCCGGCCGTCCCGACCTGCCACAAGACAGATTCTGATTGGTCAGGATTTCTCAGGATTGGAAACTTGATTAATTTAATACTTCAAGGACTGATGTGATCTTTGTTTGTTTTACTGATCATATTATTATTTGTACAATCTGTCGGTAACGTTGCTGTTTTTATTAGCTACTAAAATCATTTAAATGTTATTACATTCGTATAACACTGTTGATTCTGAGGCACTGCTATCACTCATGCTACTTTTACTTCTAATACTACTACAACTAGAAATACATTTGCTACCACTGCTTTTTACTTTACTACTACTATTATTTTCACTGGAACTGCGGTTTCTATAACCGCTGCTGCTAACAGTGCTGCTAATACTGTCGTATCCAGCAGTACTTTTATTTCAGCCGGTGGTGGTTCAGTATTGTGGGAGTCAGTAATAGTTTGTGTACTTCCAGTTTTAAACAGCAGTGGTTGTTGAAGTGGAGCAGCGAGGACAGCAGCTCTCAGCTCTGCGCTGCTGGTAAATATTTCATCCACTTCCTTTTTAAACGAAATGCTGCACAAACCACTCAAGCACTCGGATAGAAAAGTGTGTCCTTTTCCTTTCTTACCTATCCTACCTTTCCTTCCTTCTCCTTTCCTAACCTGCCTTTGTTTTCCTCTCCAGTCTTCTTCTTTGCTTTGTCTGGGTCAGATCGCCTTTGTCAGCAGTGGCAGGATCTTACTGACAGGGGGCGACACACAGACAGGTTTTCTGCTTTATTAATGTACTGTTTTGATTTGTTTGGTGCCATATTGTAATTGTCAGCACTCGCTGGTTGGAAAAACCTGAATCGACCAAACTAAACATCAAACTAATCAAACTAAACATATTTAAATGTCCTTTCTGTCGTCATCTCTCAGTTTCCGCTCACGTCGTCATATTCGAGGCCCCAGTTCGTGTCCTACTTAGAAAACCAGTGCATCATGTGAACTTTACGTAAGTCCCTGTATCTTATCATTCTCTTCCTCCCTCCTCCATTTGCACACATTTCCTCACCTTCTTCATCTCACTCACTTTCTGCTTTCTCCCCGTATGTAGTCATGTTGTTGACGGAGCGCCGGGTTGCTTCTCTGAATTATTCAGAAACATTAAGTCAAGCTTCATGTTAACAACAGAGTTTCTCAGCCATGTTTTATTCAGCCTGAGACACGCTGAGGGGTGCACAGACACACATTTCAGTGAGCCATGTGGCTTCCCTCCAAGCCCTCTGATTGGTTGATTAGTTGTGGCTGACAGAGTTTGGGTTCTGGGGGTTTAAAGGTGTGTGGTTTTCTCGTGACCTCATTTTGTATAATTCACTGTCAGTGAGAAATAAGTAATGAAGGAAGCTTGAAAGACTAAAGTCAAGAAGTATTTCACGGCAGTTATGCAACGTGGCTTTTTTCTACAACTTAATTTATTCTTTAATCCTAAAGTAAAATATACAGAAATACAATGTTTTATCACTTTTTCTTTAACATTACAGAGTGGGGTTTAAGTAACTTTTATCCAGGCCTACTTCTCAGCAGAACTGTTCATTGATGATGCTGATGGGGGTAGAAGTGTAAAGCAGTGATAACATGCACAATGCTTTATTAAAATGACAGGTCATTGTGTGAAGGTTCACAGCCAGTTCTTCCAGCTCTTCTGCACGTTGGCTGCAGTGTATGTTTAGTGTAATGATCCATAGGATGTTAACCCTTTGCCTCCATGGAGCCTCTGTAAAATCTGTCGGACAAAGCCAACAAACCAGCGTGATCCGCTGCAGCTCTGCAGAGACCAGCAGAGACGTCTCGGGTCCAAACTAGATCATTATGAACTCTGGACAAGAGGTCAGTGTCATGAGGAAAACGTTGATCAATTCTAATTGACTCTTTATTTTAAGGTTTAGTGTGTGTGAGGGAGCGAAAACAGTTAAAGTGAGTCTTTTTCATATTCTGTGATGTTTTAAATTCAGACACACGTAAAAACTTTTCGTGATGATTCTTAAATTATATATAATTTATATTATGACATGTTAAATGTTCATAGGATCTGTAGTAGCAAATTCAGTATAAGGAAATGACAAGAGAATTAATACGACTGTCTACAGAAAATAATGCAGACGTGTTTGGAGTGACTTCTCCGATTTATGCTGACTAACGCCGACTGGCAGCAAATTAAACCTTCATTCAAATCTGTAAAATCAGGTCTCAACAGCAGAACAAACACAATTACAAAGCAGTCCACATATTAAACTGTGTTGCATCTTACTTAGTACTCTGATCCTTCTAAAAATACTCTTGAAATAAAAAGTCCTGAATTTATTTAATGATACTCAAGTAAGTATAGAGGTATTATCAGTACTCATCATGCAAAATGTGTCCTTCAAAGTGTTTTATTACTATAAAACTACGGAAAATGTTGTGCGTGCAGTGCTGTCAGCTGGTCTGTAGAGGGAGCTCTAAAATCGCAGTAAACAGTAAAGAGCTTCCATCTTTGTTGCGTTGTGGTAATGATTTAAGACCTTATGCATTTATCTAAAAAGTGCTTTAGTAAAAGTACTGAAAGGGCACAAATGATTTTACTGTTTGGAACAGACACACAAGGTAGAATTAATATAATGTTTAGCATATGGCTAGCATTAGTGACACATTTAGCTTCGACATAGAATGTTTACTTACTACTTAAGAGTTAAAATGTAAGAGTTAAAACTTTACTAGAGTTACTACCACTACTGTCACTACAGTTACAAGACTTTGCTGCAATTATAAAATAAGCTGCAAACATGTAAGAGGGACAGCGAGTCCACCTCGGATCTACATTCCTTCATCCGGACCTGGCTTGGCGCCAAAAACCCTCTCCAACGGTGTTTGGTGACGACGTCGGGACTTGTTGGACTCTGATTGGACGGCCGTGGCCCACGTTTGAATCCCAGAGCCCCCGGCTCTCAAGAGCCACAGTGCGAGGGCGACTGACGGCTCGAGGCAGCTGCTGGACACCTGTTGCCACGGAAACGGGACTGGCGGGAAAAATTACCAATAAAAAGAAAACAGGACAAGGTGAGTGCTTACAACCGCCATTTTGACTTTGCTGTCCTGTTAGCCTGTGCATTAACGGTGATAGTTTTACACTTAGAGTGAGTTTACAGCAACATTATTACACACTATAACTGTCTATAAACCCATTTAGTGTCTTTCCTATGGTTTCTTTGGCTTTGCTGATTCAGATCTGTGGTAAAAGTGGCAACACCCGACCAAAACGCTTTTACCAAAATACTCCATTACAAGTAAAAGTCCTGAATAGAAATTACTTCAAGTACAAATATGTAAGTCTTATCAGCAAAATGTACTTAAAGTGTAAGATGGAGCTGATCTGAACAAACGTATGTAGGCTTAACTTATGAAACCTGATGCTCTGTAATCATGTTTTGAAAGTAAAATCTTAGTCTGCAAAGTAACTAGTAACTAAAGCTGTCAGTGAATATAGTGGAGTAACAAGTATAATATTTCCCTCTGAACTGTAATGGAGAAGCATATAAAATGTACATATTGTACTTACAAATACCTCACATTTGTACTTGATTACAGCACTAAATGTAGTTAGTTACATCTCACCACTCTTATTATGTTAAGAGTAGTTTTTACTGAAGCAACACCTGAGTTTTTAATTATTTTCAGACTTTTCTCATATTTTATTTGTGTGTTTTGGTTTCACTCCACCTTATTGTACTTTCATAAATATACAGTACGTGTGCTTGAGCAGCATAGATTCTATTTTAAAATCTCTTCCAGAAAGGGATAGTCTGTTCAAATAAAAAGAGAATGATTTGTCGTCATCCTGAACTTGTGAACCACATGTTTGTCTGCATGCTTGGCCCGCTGACCCGTTAGCGTGCGCTCACATACACATCTACATTGTTATATTCTGGCAACAACAAGCGGCTGCATGTGGTTCAGTGTGTACACGCTGTTCTGGAGTGCCATGTAAAGGTTATACTGTTTGCGTAAGCTGGGCTTGGTGCAGTTGCAGCAGTTGGTGACATACTCCATGTTGTTGATATTGATTACCGACGCAGCTTTATTTACTCTGGAAAACCACTTTACACTGACGGCGTGGCAGAAGGTAAAGCCTGCGTCACAGAGAAGGTAACCTCAGAGTTATCTGTAATACAGCAGGTTTGGAAATAGGTAGTTTTATTAAAGCACAGTTTGCTTTAACGCCCCCCCCCTGTCCTTCAAAATAAAAGCTCTAGAACACTAATAACTTAAAAACACACAAAAAATGTGTTATTTTTAAAAAGGTGTCTCTTTGCAGCAAAACTCTCTTATCAAATGACAGAGTCCGTATGTTTAGAGGCCGGCCTGTAATGGATAGGAGGGCTATTTGTGGAGCTCACTCACACCCACAGATGAGGAAGGTATGATGGAACGGAATGTAGGGAGAGAATCAAGAAGATAATCCTTGTAAATGTCGACCAGCTTGGAGGATTAAATTTGAAGCCGACCCTCTGAGCCACAGAGTGAGACCTCCTCCCTGTCTTACGCTGTGACTCTGAAGAGGTCTCACTCTGTGACTTTCTGTGTGCGCGGATTTGCTGCTTTTCTCTGTAAAATTGAAAATCTTCTGTCTGACAATAAACGTATGTATATTTCAGAAACCCGCTGCCCGGCCAGGTGTTTCCTCCACAGCTGTTTAAGACAGTCAGCCATGTCGTCCGCAGTGCTGCTCAGTCTGCTGCGTTGTGGTCGCCCTGCCATCGCCAGACAAAGCCTCCTCGCCGTACGCTCGTCACCAGAGGCCTCCACAGCTTCTGGGCAGGTGAGTCTACAGTACAAATGTGTGTTTTTGCTTCACACCACAAAATCACGCAGCTTTTTAAAGATTAGAAGAGAATTTAAGCCCTTCTTGCTCGACTAAATTAAACACGTTAAACAGGTTGATTCTCAGTCACACTTCACCTTGACCATGTTCACTGTGTGAATGATCGGCCTGCAGGTGGGCGGGGCCTTGTCTAGGTTGGTGGGCTTGCGGCGGGCCAGCGGGATGGTCCGCTTCGACAGTGACGGCAGCGGCCAGCCGGTCACCTGGGACTCATTTGGTATCTGGGACAACAGGATAGAAGAACCAATACTGCTGCCCTCCAGTATCAGATATGGAAAACCCATTCCACAGGTAACTGGAGGATGGATGGATGGATGATGGATGGAGAGATGAACAGATACTGTAGATGAATGAATGAATGAATAAATATTGTGATGGTGACCCGGTTGTGGCCATTGGCTCCAGCATGAGACTCGAGACAGAGGGGAGTTCAATCATCGATTTGTTTATTTCCTTAAGCACAAGCATTTTCCTGTCAATACGACACCAGAAACCACACGGATGTTCACCATGTCCCATCGGC
>JAVQJV010100928.1:0-23678 GCA_036024995.1 Gadopsis bispinosus | reverse complement strand
ATATTATTACCTTTTTAGATTTTTCATGCCTCAAGCTACGGGTCGGGCCCACTTCACAGGGTCACCTGTTACATCTGAGGGGTCATACTATGCTTCAGGGGGTAGGAACGAGGGGGGGGGGTTTGCTGTTCAAAATTGTATTAATTTTTGGGACTTTTTGTGAAATATTGGATCATTTACAGTGATCATTTAATTAAATGGAACCATCTGAGAAGTTGAGAGTGTAAATGTATCTTTGATGTAACTGCTAATAGCTTATAGATAAGGGGCCCTGACTACACACTGGTTCTTGATGCACTGTATTTTATAAGCTTATCATATACATTTATTATTTAAAATCTCTGTCATCACAACAACTGTCCTAGTGGCATAAAATGTATAATCATTTCCATGAAATGCAGTGAAGTACTAGTATAATGTGGTACCTCAAAACTGTACTCATGCACAGTATTTTACAACATGAACTTATTAACTCTTTGAATCACGCCGGCATGCAGACTCTTAGATACAGAGGAGCGTTAAGGAAAGAGAGCGAGTGTGTGAGGGAGATGAAAGGCTTCTGGAAAAACAGGGAGGCACAGAGACTCCTACATGCTGCGATGACTTACACTGTTTAAAAATAGATATAAAGATATATGGCCCTCTGATTGTGATAAGACACAACATCTGTTCTTCAGCCAGTGTATACATACCACAGAAATTCAGATTCTATATGATCTCTGTGACATATAAGCTTTACAACACCTTGGTGAAACATTAAGTGATAAGGCAGTGATGGTGCTTCACTGGGCAAACTCTGAAAAAAAAATCCAAATTCAAATGGAAAGTGCGTCAAGGCTGTGAAATGGGACGAAGGTGGGATAGGAGCCTCTGCGATTTATGGGAAAGCTTTTTGGAGCTATCATAGGCAGGTGTGACTGGGCACATCCTTGTGGACATGACCATGAGCTCACAGCGTGGGAGGTGCAACTGACAAGGCTGGAGGTGAGGAGACTTGCCAAGCTCAGATGAATACCCGCTAAATGAGCCAAAACTACGGCGGAGACAGCCCACAGATAGCAAGTGTTTACTCTGAATGCATCCCCCAGTGCTTCGTTCCCACCCGGGGGAGCTTACATACACCCATCAGTGGGTGGGTAGGTTCATTTGTTTAATCGCCGAATTTTCCTGCTCTTTTCTGCATGGGCTCTAAATAAAACACCTGATACTTACAGAAAAGGTCTGTGTGTTGCTGTACCTTACTGGATAATCTACGAACCAAAATATGTTTAACATTATTGTAATAATTTAGAATATGTTCATACATATACATTTCTGTTCTGCAGCAACATTAGGCATTGCATTGTACTATACATGGGTTCACATCATACCCAGTTCACAAAAGCGTTTATATTTAATGTCTTGAGCACACAGTATTGGGATTTATGCTTATTGAAGCACTGACAAAACCACTTGCAACAAGCCACCGTGGTTAGTTTATAATACGGTTAGCACGAGTAGCAAGACAAATAAAACAGCACTACCTGCAGAAAGATACGTACATGTAACTTTCATAGACCGTGCTTAAAAATTGGGAAACACAGAGTCAGATGAGAAGAATGACACAACTCTCATACGTAAAAAGGGGTACCAATTTTCTCATCTAACTCTTAACAAGAAAGCAAATAAGCGTATTCCCCAAAATGTCAAACATTTCCAAAAAGAACACAAACAGATTTAAGGTACCCAAACTCTCAAATTGAACAGGGCCCCCAAAGTGTCCATCATCATGTACCGTGATGAAGATATTTTTACTAGTATTGGAAGGATGGTCATAGCTCTCAAGCACTGTTTCTATAACGTGGACTATTATAATGAAAAGAGTAGTCAAGTCGGCTTAAAACTGGCAGCAGGCATGTAGTCAAAACAGTCACACAAATTCAGAGGAATGACGCGGGCAGCCAGGATGTCAGTGAAAGAAGAACTCTATGGCAACACCCTCTTTCAAACAACAGTGAGAGCAACACCTTATATACAGTATATACACATTGTTGAAGTGATGACTAATGGCACACGTCTGAGCAGGCAGGTGAAAAGATCAGATAGCACAAAAAAAGTATTACTGCACTGTATTTGACATTGCTTTTTACATTGCCTCGGGCTGAAGCTGGTTCAGACGGCTACATGAAAGACAACCGTAAAGTGTTAGTAAGACATCCATCAAAATATGGTTACAACTATAAGAGAGGATTTGTGTCTTCAAAGGTCTCAGGCATTGATGCGAACACATGCACGTGATATGCACAGTTGTTTACACCACTCGTGTGTGTGTGTGTGTGTGTGTGTGTTAGAATGAGGCGACCCAGTGACTGAGTGATTAAGTGCTAAAGCTTCATATCGGTAGCTGTTTTTACATAGACATTGAGAACAAGTGCAAATCTAATTTTAAAAAGTTACTACAATGAAATAACAAAAAATGAGGGGAATACATATTTTCTAAAGTCTTAAATGATCAATTTGAGCTATTTTGGTCTATTAAAAAGCTGACTTCTTCACGTATTCACTCTGAGCAAATCAAGCCAATGTGGGTTTTTTCCATCTCCATCCGTTTTGTGTTTACGACAACATGGAAACACTTCACTGGAACAACATCTGAGGATGGGCAGTTTATAGGATTGATGTTAGGTAACGTACGTGACGCAGCAAATCAGTGTTATCGCACAGACAGGTTAAGACTTTCTCCTGAAATTTACCATCATTCGCAATGACTAAGTCATCAAACATTTCAAGTCCGTGCCACCTTTAACCTGGAGAGGTTCCACTATAATGTCTCCCGCAGCTGCAGTTTAAGATGTGCATGTATTAACAACTTTGATTTGGCAAGCAAGCCGTGCTTGAATGCATCATTCTTCACTTTAACTGTCAAAAAAACAAGCCCGGAGGAAAGAAGCTTGTGTAAGTCATGTTAAAGGGGAAAAGAAAGACAACGGCTGGAGAATAAATGTGGGATGAGTGAGTAAGAGGTCCATATGGCTGCTTCTCACACACAGAACAACATGAATCACTGATAAACTAGAAAGTGTGGTCACATCATTGGTCGCTGGTCATCTTTTATTTTAGGAACAATTGTTGATACATATTAAAGCACTGACGACAATCCTTAAATCCTGTCTGGATGCTCTTGAAATGTGGGAATCAAAATCATTTATGGAACTGAAGACAACATGTAGCCAGACTAAACAATTTTTAAATTTTTATAAATTCTTTCAGCTGCTTTGTCTTTGGCATATGCCAGAACACTAAAATGACTTGGACCTGCTGGCTGTTGTAAATCATTGATCGTAATCCGTGCTTGGCCTCGGAGGGATAAAAGAGGGAAATATGGATATTACCAGTGGCTTTGGAGCTGGAGTAGCTTGGCGAAAATGACGTTCTGTGAAACAGCATTATAAGAACTTGTTCGGTCTGTGGTAAAATACAATCTTTGAAAATATTCTGCGTGTAAGTGATTTCTTATTAATCAATCAAATTTTGATATTTAAATGATTAGGTGCATATGCAAAAATGTATTTCAGTTTCGGGAAATCTGTTGTGCTAAACACCACCACTGCTAAGGGATTAGATCTTCTTGTGGTGGCATAGCTAGCTCACCCTTGGATGTATGCATGGAAGAAAATGATTAATTGGTTTCAGTGAGGCTGCTCGATTCCGGCAAGTGATGTCAGAGTCTGATTATGTTGGACGGACGCTCTGAAAGCTTGTCTTCTCTTTGTGTTTACAGACGGACACCCAGTCATCCCTGGTGCTCCTCGCATGCCAGTTGTACAAGCACGTTGGGTTTAAGGTTTGTGATGAGTGATGGCGGTAAAAAGCTTGCTGCCGTTCTTTGACTAATGAGCTGACAGACCACACGGCACTCAACGGTATGAAGAAGAAGAAAACTGCACGGAGTAATGTTGAAGGTCTTTTGAAAGAGGCAGGCGAGAGTGTTTGGTTTGTGAAAGAACCTTAGGCTCATCACATTGGAGTTCCTGATGACCACACAAGTGGATAATGACTTTTTGGAAGGTGCACCTAAATGGTTCGACAAGCACGCTTAACGGCTTAAATTTCAAGGAAAAAGTTCACATTAAGACAATGCCAAGTCAAAACAGCTAATATTAGAACTTTAAAAAAACAAAGGAATGTCAAAAAGACTGAAATAAAAATGCAGCTGCTGTATTGATTATCATCTTATAGACCTGTTATGACTAACAGTCCAGCAGACACGGAGCAACATTAGCATTGAATAAAATGCTCCACTCACTAATTGCTAACTTTGACTAGCTGGTTACCAACTTTCACTGGCCAGTTGCTAACTTTGACTAGCTGGTTACCAACTTTCACTGGCCAGTTGCTAACTTTGCCTGCCATAGTGTAGAGTAGGTTTATCACAGCCGCTTCTCTAAAAACATCAGCGGGTGTCTTAAGCGAAAAACATTTGCCTACCTGCTTGTCTAAAGCTCACTAATTAACACGTTATAGCTTGAACTATTCCTTGGAACACTTTTAGTGTATTGAAATGTGTTTGGGTGTAAACAGCCAAAGGTCCACAAGAACAAGTGGAGCAGCTTTGTGTTTTATCCCAATTAAATTTCAATGTTCTTCTTCTTATTTCATCGGGGGGGGGACTCATGGACGTTCAGTCAAAGGCAGCTGGTGATGTCAGATGTAATTTACTGTCCAACATAAAATATTGTGATGCAAAATTGGAAATGTTCAGTTTCTAGACATCATGTTACCCCCTTGAGCTCAGTACAGTATGTGCAGTTTGGCTGCTAGGATTCTTTCAGCTGGAATCATCAGCGCTTTGGAATGCATCCAGTCCCGTTGCAAAACACAAGATTTCACAGAACTTTATGGCATCGTGAATTTGCTATTGTTTGGGAAGGGCCACTTGTGAATATGTTTTCAGTTCATGGAAATGGGTTTGATGTCACTGTGGTGAAGTGAGTGAGGAGAGATCCCAGGCAAACCTTTCTACCAGCGCACCATTGGAGCCCGTCTCTCCCACAGTTCCTCAGTAGAAAGTAGTAGCTTTTTAAAGAAAATAGCTCACTGATGATATTGTGCATTGGGCTGTACAGAAAAAAACAAAAACTTAATGGCACTATTTCATCCTCCCACACACACCCAGATCAGTTTGCTATGCGACCGTGCTTTTTTGGCCATCTTTTACAATTCCACACCAATTTTAGGAAGTGTGCTCTCGCCATGTCGACCCTGAGGGATATTAAACTTATTGTGAAAGAGCCTTCATTGATGGCAGCCAGATGAGGCCAAACGTCTCTATGCTGGCACCTCTTCAGACACTGAACAGCCATTTAAAACACAGCACTCCACAGTTCGTACAGTATACCACTTTGCATCTTTCCCATGACATCATAGATCTGTGATGATGCACATGGTCTAATTCTGTCAAAATAAGTTAATGGAGTTATATGTATGAGCCCATAGGGAGCCCTGCTGCTCAGTGCTGCTAATAGTGTAACTTTAAACACTTCCAGTCCTTTTTGTTGGGCTCTTTACAGGAGCACTGAGCTTACGCAAAATGAACTGAGTGAACCTTGACCTATTTAGATCCCAAAGTTTCCGAAAATACCAAATGTGGTATAATATGAAGGAAATGTGTATATAAGCATATACACAAGTCGACATCTTGAATATATCCGGTGGATAGGATGAGTCTTGGGTTGGAATGATTTACTCATTGTGAACATCATATAGCTTGAATATAGAGTTGGAACAAGCTGACTTGGCAAACTTGGTAGCAAACAGTTGCCCACTTACACGACCAGCATTTTAGATGACTTTGTGAATATAGTCATAGAACAAAGTGTGATTATCAGCTTATAAAGTCGTTGTGGCTAACATGATAGCAAACAGTTGCCTAGTTACACATTCAGCAGTAGTGCTTCTGAAATGTAAGTCCTATATTCACTCTCCTTTTAGCTCTTTTTTGGTCTCTACCAACGACCTGGCTTTTTAGAGCTTTTTTTGGGAATCATTTTTCATCCTAGGTGCTTGGAATACATCCTCGCTCATGAATGAAAATGATTTACCATTTAGGGGAGAAGACCAGACGTCTCTGGCATGTTTGGGACATGAATCTCCTTCACCCCTCAGTGCGCTTGGGGACTTTTGGAGTCAAATGTGTGACTCACATTCCTTTTATGAGCCACGCCACATAAATAACCTACTCTGGGGAAAAGTCTAACGTATGCATACATTTTCATTTTTGACCTAAATAAATAAAACTATAAATGTAGTGATGTCATCCCTGCCAATTCATGGGTTGCCTTGCATTTACTTACCCTACTGATAAACATTGTTTGTGTATACTAACCACTGATTAACATCTTGTTTATGATGCAAAATCAGGTAAAAGCTGCCCCTTCTTTGGAATTCCTTACATTCTTGCAGATGTTTTTGCTGAGCAAAGCCAGCTGGGATTTTAACATTTTCCAGTAGCTTTATTGCACAGATTTGCCTTAAGCTATAGGTTACACACTTCTGCATGGGTTGTCCTGGAATCTCCATTTCCCACTGCACACGGTCAGGTTTGTTACTCACTGCATGAGCTGATTAGAGATGTGTACAACTTTAAAACCCTATGTAAATATATAGAATTGAGTGCAGTTTTTTTCTTCCGTCATATATAGACATAACCTTCCATGTTTGTTTACACGTAGTCCCTGTCCAGACATTCGCATGTGAAGATTGATTGCATGCACTCTTGCAATTCTGTGGCATTTACTTAGAGGGTTTTTCCTATTTGGCATCACTTTTAAGGTCTGTAAATGTACCATGCAGTATTTACCGCTGATTCAAAACAGTCGGCTAACTAGAGTGAGTGTCCACCTTGTTCTGGGGAGTGTGCCATCTAAAGCCATTCCACTGCTCTTCTCCTGGAAACTAAAAAACAGAGTCTGTCAGGGTCCCAGTGAAGAAGCTAATTAATGGCAGGAGTTTTTTTTTATTATCTTCTTTGTCGCTTGATAAAGAGGTTTTTATTTACTGCAGCTTGGTGCTTCTTCTTCCAGCAAGTGGCAAGTGGTGTGAAAATAAGAGGAACTGGAGGCTGGCCTACGATGAAGAGTCTTTGCATGTGAGTCATGCAAAGACTCAAAAGGTTTTTTTCTGACATGCGGCTTGAATGTGCACAACATATACAAATAGATTGTTCTTAGCGCCTTCTCTAGAGGTGTGCTTGATTAAAGAACGTTTGCCTCACATGTGTTCCATTTACTTCTCACTCTTTCCATCAATCACCTACTTGAACAATCTTCCAATTGTCCCTGTACTTTGAATAAACTTGGCAAAGCCAGCACAGTCTCCAAGCATCACTGAAGCCACTGTGTCTGTGTCTGGGAATGCTGCCTAAGAATGTACCCAAACACAGATATTGTCTTGGCTTTTTCCCCCCCAGTTGAATCTGTTACCATTCAGCCTGCGAGGTTCTTTAACAGCTTGGAGAGTAGTTAAAGGGAATGCTGACTACGGTTTGTAGTCCTACATCTTGAAAACCTATCACTGCATTTCCGTCTCTGGTCTTTCTGCAGCTGCAGGGGGTTGTTGAGAGCTGAAGGTTCTCATCCGCGTGTGTAACATATACATTAGAATTAGTTGTTACAGCTCTGTGAAAGGTATCATTTTAGTTTGGTACCGTAGGCCCAGTGTGGTTTCATTTGTTTAACTGATGAGAGACAAATACTTTGCAGGCAATTTAACATGACTCAAACACCACATTGACTGCTAAGCCAAATGGATTAAGTAAATGCTCTAAATGCTGTTCTTTTTATAAAATCCCAAGTCAATATGTGGATGATTTACTGTAATGCTCACATACAATAACTTAACTAACGCCAAGCATGAGCCCTGTTCAGCAGCAGCCTGCTGCACAGGCTTAGCCTCGTGTTGTCCTGGTTGCTCAGGAGGACACTAAAACAGACCAGGTCTGAATGTTTTTCCTTAGGTTCAACATCAGTGAACAGTAAATATCGAGCTGAGCACGACTACGTGCTAATCAGTCATGTTGTACAGCCTAACGTTCACTTTATACATGAATGGGGACTTTAGAATTTTATTTTTTGGAGGTTGGTTAAGAGATTCATTTAACAGATTTCCTTCAGTGCCTTACTGGCTGACGTTGCCAAAATATTATTTGAAATCCTGCATACAATAAATCCATTTAACAGGGTCAATATTTTCTGAGATTCCCAGCACAAACAACAGGTGCTACCTCTGACCATGACATTACATTACTTTTCCTGGTGAAGCGTCTCATTGGGTTGCTGTTCTCTGACTGACCTCCAGCACCATGTCCATAAAAGAATTATAGGTTCTAGTTGTTATACATCAAGCAAAATCATGCAAGTTGTGAAAACAGATTAATTCTGTTAAGTCAAACTAAGTTTTTGCAGGTCTCAGAGGGACTGTGCATCACATTCATAATGTGGGACAAGGCTCTCAGCTATAATTTATGCACATCAGGTACTAACTATCATGGCTTAATATGTTTTCTTGTGTTTTCAAATGAAAGACTTTTTTTTGCAAAAACAGTTAATTGGTCAGTTTAAACACATCAGCACACATATGATTGGCACTCTTTAAGGACAATTGTATTTAATAGTTCCAAAAGTTTCCTTCTATGTACAAATCATTTATTTTTCAAGGGAATTAGTAAGTTAATATTTTCATCAAAAGTCATTTGACTTGTGTACAGGTTTAGAAGTGATTAATTCTCACAACATGTTTTTGCCACATGTGATAAATTCCCCCAATAATCAGTCAATAAATACCTTCAAGAGACTTCTCCAGCTTTTGGATCATACTTGTGTGTGGTGGTGGGTGGGAATGGGTGTGGGTTGACACTCAAGTGTGCTATAAAAAGAGAAAAGAAGAGAGGAACATGCTGAACACCAGAGTAACTAGAAAAAGCAAAAATGTGAAGAAAGAAAAAAATGAGAATTTCTCAGAAAAGGGGATGAAATATCGGGTCATCACCCTTTAAGAGTGCCGGGAACCCCCCCCCCCCCCTTCCCACTTTTTGGGATTTTTCCATACTCCACAAATTGGAGGTTCCCTCCACTGTTGGAGTTATAACTCTTAGTTGTCATGTCTGAGCATTTACGGTAAGGCTGAAGCATTCTCAAGCTTTGTCTCTGGGGACCAAATGGACAGTGCACATTTTTGTGGGGCTGTTTTGAAGTGAGGTGATGGTGGGCGTCAGTCTGCATGAGCCTGGATAAAAAGGCTTTCCCCAATGGAAAAAAGAGAAGGGGGTCTTATGCACCATATTATATAGTGTGTTATCGCTGCAATGCTGTTGTAGTTAGAGAAAGTTATTCCTTCTATACAGTTTGTAACTACTACCAACTTTACAAAGTAGGAATGTACATGCTGTTATTTTTCTTTACCTCAATTAATCAGCGACAGTCTCAACTTGGACTACTGCAGTTCCTATAGGCAATCAGATAGTCTCTGATTATGAACTGTCAACAATGTTGTTAGAAACCACATTTAGCTGTGTGATTTGTTCTGCACATGGGGAACACTGCGACCCGTCACCAGACAGCTGGATGCAACATTTTCCAAATGGGAGCTTTGGCTGCTTGTACAATATAAACATGAATCCACTTTAAAGTCAGTGAAATGGTCTCAGTGTTGCACGTGCATTTATTCCATTAAATCTTGATGCAGGTTGACATTGGACGCAGCTGTGGAGCAGTACAGGGATCGGTGTAATCCCTGGTGAAAGGTAACAGATAGACCTACTAAACAAAAACACATTCTAGGACACATTCCCGCATTTGCCCACTGACTTCTGGCTGGTTTTAAAGGCTTATTCCATGTGATTATACAGGCTTAGGCTACAGTATGCATTTACTGCAGTATACATTGCTGTACCTCTGGTTATTCTTTGGAATATAATGTTTGCTGTCAGTAAGCCTAAACTGTAGCGCAGGTCCTTGGTGGAGCTTCATGGACCAATTCCATTTCCAAAAGGCTAAAGGGAGATTTCTTTAACAGATGATTCCAGACAGAAGATGAGAAGAGAAAACTCCATCTAGAGCTTTAAGAAATAGCAAAGAGTGAGTAATGTTCCAAACCAACAGAAAGGTCAAAGCCTCTTTCATCAAACTCCTCTAAATGCTGATGAAGACGAACTGCTGAATCAATCGGAGATTGCGATGCGCTGCACTGCACTTAAGCCATCGTGTTTCCCTGACAACTTTGCTCAGCACTGATTGGACAAGATGTGTGCCAGGAAACATCTCAACCCCCATGTCACTTATTGGGGTTATTTCCTATGAAATGTCTGTTGCATTTTGATATTCACATCAAAAGGCTTTCCACACTATGCACCAGAACCAAAATCACAGCAACAGGATAAGTCAGAGATATGCGGTACCGAGCTCTGTGTGGCTCAAGAAAACACTTAAGCTGACACACCTACCACGCAATGGTACCAATGTTGTGTGTGCAGACAGCTGGGCCTGTGCCTATTGGCCCTGTGAGGGTATTTTGTCATCCGCTGAAAGGAGATGTGGTACGAGCCAACTGAGGCTGCTGATAGATGAGACTTTGAATATGACATGACAGTTTCTCCAATGGAGCCAAACTTACCAGCTTATCCATGTACAGCTACCACTTCCCTACACTCTGCAGTGCATGTAATACTCCATTGGAGGTCCTGCACAGTGGGCACGTGCCCTTGGCAATGTGCTGTGTCAGGGAAAGAGGAGAAAAACAGAATCTAAGTGTTTGACTTCCCTCAGGTTGCAGATGTCAAAGTCTTGTGACTGACACTTTCCGGCGGTGCTCCAATTGGGGGGCTTAACACAAGCCTGCTGGGCCACAGCAATGAGCAGCAGCATCTACTGGAGCCCCTTGCAGGGATATATGTTTTCCAGACCCCATCAGGGGGCAGAAACCCAGCCAAGAAAAGCTGATGGGGGGG
The DNA here is from genome assembly GCA_036024995.1 of Gadopsis bispinosus. Taxonomy (NCBI): domain Eukaryota; kingdom Metazoa; phylum Chordata; class Actinopteri; order Centrarchiformes; family Percichthyidae; genus Gadopsis; species Gadopsis bispinosus. Next base: position 12,697 of record JAVQJV010100928.1, on the reverse strand, counting down.
CTTGAATGCCCTGCAGAAAAATCCAAAGGCCTCATATTATTCGATTTTCATGAATTTGTTTCCAATTGGACAGTATCTAGGGATAAGAATAACAATTAAAGGTTGTAATTAAGTTTAAAACAATATTTCCTGCATGAATAATAAAGTACACTTAATTGAGACAATACTGGACCCTGATTATAAATTAAAATGATGTTGACATATTCTGTGGAAACAGGCTGGAGGGTGCAATACAAATGCTGAAAATGATAACAATTATGATGTACTTCACTATTAATCCTTGAAGAAACTTTTTCGTACACATACAGTTAGCCCACTGACCAAGTTATGCAGACGTCAAGAAGTCAATGTCTCATGAAGAATTTGCCCATAATAGCAGTAATTGTAATAATGATAACAGAGTCCAATTATTTTCCATAAATCACTGTAATCTCTTTACAACTTTACCTCATACTAAATACTACACACTAAACTTTGCTGTCTTGACTGATGTATCCCAGAAACCCCATAATTAAAACGGACTATTTGAAGGCCACCGGGGAATGTGAACTTAATGGGTTACCACAGCTACAAGAAACCAGTAAACTGGGTCTTAAATAAATGTGAACTTTAAAATGTCCATCAAAGAAAGCTAAGACCAGACTTTGGACAGGACCATGTGGTTACTTTCCAGCCACTGAAGCTCATTACTGGTGGCTTTAAGTTATCAGTGGCTGTGGCTCAGGAGGTAGATCCCATATTCGATCCCCCGCTCCTCCTGTCCACCTGCCTAAGTGTCCTTGGGCAAGACACTGAACCCTAAGTTGCTCCCGATGGAGGCCAGCACCTTGCATAATAATAATAATAATTGATGATGGTGATAAATAACACAGGAGCAGGTATGTGTTCTCAGGAGACGGCACCATACTGTTACAGCCCGTGGGTTTAGCCTGTGTTTCCTGTTTTATTTTGACAGCCTTCCTGTCTGTTCAGTTCCTGCCCTCGTGTGTCATTGATTAGCTACACCTGTTCCCTAGTGTTCACCTTCCCCTGATTCCCTCATTAGTCCCTTGTCTATATGTACTGATTCCTTTCCTTTTTTGATTAATTCTGTTTGTACCCCTGAGTTAGTCACTGTTGTACTGCTTGCCCTGTGTTTAGTTTTCGTGTTCCTGGTCTTACCTGTTGCCAGTCTTCCCGCCTGTCCACCTGCATTACTCACATGTAAGCTCTTTGCTCTTTTCTTTCCCTGCTGCGTGCACTGAGCATCCCATTTCACATAGACAACAGAGGAAGAGGACATCTTCCTTTTGTAGCTTAAGTTTTGTGATGTAATTTGATCATTTCAAAAGGTGACAGACATTTAAAGTGTTGGAAAACCCAGAAGAGCTAAAGCTCTAAATCCTGCTCTGGCAGACCTGTCTAAAACACAAATCAGGCCCGTAGTGTTTGAAATATCAACAGGATTACTTGGCTGTTTGTCAGCAGCCTAATATAATGTTATCTCTATTATGCCTTAAGACAGGTTGGAAGGTAAATGCTTAATACTTGTTCTACTGAGTGCTTTTTCAAAACAGACCAAGATCCTATCACTCACAGCTCATTAGTCTGTCGTCACAGCCCTGTTTTTTTATTGTTTTGCACATTTGTAGCAAATCTAGAGAGTAAAGGCCAGCATCATTTAAAATGGTAACATTTTACAGCAAAATAAAAAATCCAATCACAGCGCTTACAACTCTCTGATGTGCACCGTTAATTTCAGACAAAAGCTAAATATGACGCTGTTGAGAAAATTAAACCAACTAAACTAAAACGGATTAGAAAACCAATACGATGATGATTATCTGTAACTTGCACCTAAGTTATTATTTCAGCCTGATGGGAGCCTAATTTGTGTACCAAATGTCATGGCAATCCATCCAATAGTTGTTGAGTCATTGCAAATATGAACCTCATTTGGGCACTAGAGGAAGAGTCAGGGGGATCACCAAAGTCAGTCAGATTCGTCCTCTGGGAACCATGAACGTCTGTACAAAATGTGAAGGCAATCCATCCAGTAGTTTGGACCAAAGTGGTGGACCAACCTACAAACACAGTTGCATTGCCATCCCTTACAGCTGTCCTGCTAGCATGGCTTAAAAATTTTATTTTAAATTAGTGCATGTCTCTCAAATCAATTCACATACAAATGTTTTACTGCATGTGACAAAAAAATAAGACCTAGTTTCCCTGTGTTATTACATGACATTATATAACTGTTCTCTTTGCCAAAACCTGTGCATTTGTGGCACCTAAAGAAATATCAACTTTAATTGACCCAGTCACTTTTGCTTCGATAAACACCCGCAGTAAAGAGGTTGACCATGAAATCGCTCAGTGTCGTGTACAAAGACGAGCCATGACAGCTGAGTGTTTTTAATGGAGGGCAGGTTTTATAGTGCTCCCTCTCCCCCCGGCTGAAGGATTTATTAGAATCCCATTTTCCTCCTTAGGTGCTCTCATATGTCCCAGCCAGCGCCGGCAGCCTCTTTTTGCACAGGACTGCTGCTACTGTACACCTCAGCAACACATACAAGCACAACCTCAAGGAGAGTGTATACTGTAGTGTGTGTGTGTGTGTGTGTGTGTGTGAGTGTGTGTCTGCTGTGGTGTTTTCAGTTGCAGGGCCAGAGTTGGTAGGTAGGTGAGGATTACCTTATAAAATGTTAACCTGTTTAAACTGTTGTGTTTCACTAGTCAGTGTCTGACCTTTTGATTCAGTCTATATTATATTTACATTTACTTGTACTTTTACCCTTTAAAATGACTCATAAACAGTATATTTATAAAACTTGTAGGATTTTTATGACGTCTATAACTATATAATAATTCTGTGTATTACACTCTCTCTCATATATATAAAAATGTTTTTTTTGTTTATTTAGTTTTGAACTTAACATGCTTTTCAAACACTTGGATTGGACAGTGAAGATTAATTTCAGCAGCTGTGGTCTGAGCAACACACTGAGCATTCTGAGCAGACTTGGTGCCAACACCTGCTTTGTGGCAGCCTTGAGTCACCTCTGTGTAATGCTGCTTCACTGATTGTAAACAGGGTATTTGTGTGAAGGCACACTTATCTGTCTCACTTCGTTTGTTGACTGGTCACACGGCATGCAGTCTGTCTCAGGTTGTGTTGTAGAAAATGCATGCTTGACAGGCCCTCTAGGCATCTGATGGCCGTGGATAACGTGTGCGGTCTCCCAGGGAAGCCCACCATGGAGGCTGAGCTGGTCAGGTTCACCTCCAGCTGGTGAACAAACACATCCCGGGCTTTGAGTATATTTAGCAGGGCATTGCTCCTGATACTTAGGTGTTCAGGCCATTGTGTTACCAGTTTGACAACCAAAGTGTGGTGCATTTGTCTAATGTCTACATCCCTGTATTGGCTGTAAGAAAACCCGTACACAAGAAGTCCAAGAACTTCCAAGAAGACTTTAATCTCCACACAAAAAAAAGGTTTTCCACACAATACAAGGGGATTCTGTATCACTGAGAATCTCAGAAGAGAGTAACACATCCATGAACATGCACTTTATGAAATAAAACGGACCTTAACGCAAATTGCCTTCTGGTCTTCCTAAGGGAGAGTAACGTTGTGTGTGTGTGTGTGTGTGTGTGTGTGTGCAGCTACTGTCTGACTGTATCCTGGATCTAAGAGACAGCCAGGAATGTTCGCTATCCAGCAGGCGTGAGGCCCGATGCAGACAGTTACAAAGGACAAATAAATGTCCCTCACACTACATGAGTCATGAGTCACATACACATCTATTGGTATGAATTCTTGGACTGGAACTGCTCTTTTACCCTGACCCAACGCCACTGTCTGACCAGGTTTCTTTCAACACCGTGCAACACATCCAACACATGTGTGATGCTTGAATTTGCTTACCGGATGGTGGATGAGTTTGATGAGGTCTGCTTTGGCAAATAAACCGGACTAGGTATCTGCCAAAATGAAATAGCATCAGCACAACTGTTGATGGGAAATGGTTTGAAACGCATGGCTATGTACAAGGAATCTGAGCACTGTTGTAAACTTTGACAAAAAAGACCCTTGAGTGAGTTTAACTGGAAAATGTCACTTTAAACGTCAAAGCTTTTGAAGACTCAAGTTTAGGCAGGGCAGTGTTGCTCTCAGTTTCCATCAAAATATTGTTTTAAGCCTATTGAGGGATTGTGGTCGAGAGTGACTGATATTTTTATGTAATTACAGAAATATGGGGATGTGATTTTATGTGGCTTTAGTCCTTTTTAACTTTCCAAAATAGGAATTATTGGACATTTGGACATTTCAGTTTTGATGACGGTAAATGATAGCTGGACAGTTCCTGCTTAAGTGCCACTCAGGATAGCAATCACAAAATGATGGATTACAAACAGTCCTGGAAACACAATATTGTGCTGACAGAAAAGATAGACAGACTGCGTTGACTCCAGCCTGAGGGTACCTCTTTGTTTACAGGATATGGCTGGCGATACTCAGTATTTTTCTTATTGTCAGAAAATCCCATGAAAAGACCAAAACCAACACTGACTTGATCGTACCAACAAGTTCTGCTTTGTAGCCACACATCTGATAGATCTTACTCCTCTCTGACCTTAAATACTTAATTGTATATTAATCCTCAACTGAAAATTGTTCCTAGTAATAAAAGTATTTGCTCCCATTTGAGGAACTTTGGCTAAAAACCATAGTGCCCAGCTGTTTCAGGTTTTTTAATTATTTTGCCTTTTTTTTTATCAAACCATGGAGATGGACTAACATTCACTTCATGGGATTTGTTCACAATAAAAAAAATTTATTTTGACACCAGCCATATCCTTTTTAAGATGAGGAGTTTCTGAGTAACCTAGAAGTGGCTTTTGTAAGTAACTCAGACCTATTGCTGGTGCTCCTGCCACCCATACAGAGGTAGTCATTACAGCAAGTCATTACCTGCTGTTATTAGAGTCTACACTGATCAGCCATAACTGTATGACAGCATTGGCACCCTGACCGGTCTACAGCTATGCAGCCTCATATGCGACTAACTGTGATGCTCTGTGTGTTCTGACACCTTTCTATCAGAACTAGCATTCACCTTTTCTGCAATTTGAGCTACAGCAGCTCTTCTATTGGATTGGACTACAGGGGCCAGCCTTTGCCGCCGGGTCACCAGTTTTCCTTCTTTGGCACACTTTTGGTAGGTTCTGACCACTGCAGATCGGAAACACCCCACAAGAGCTGCAGTTTTGGAGATGCTCTGTCGTCTAGCCATCACAGTTCGGCCCTTGTCAAAGACAGTGGTAAATACTTAGAACAGTGGTTGGAGTGAGAGACTTAAAGAAAATGTATGGCAACTTGTTAGGCTACATGACAAGGGTCTGGATGGTATATCTGGGGCATGAATGTCTGAAAACATATAGTTTACTTAATATTTTGGTCATGGCATATGGAAGTGTTAACCACACTCAGTCATATTCCGTTATTATTGCCAAGCACCACTGTATAGCTTTTATATGCTTTGCCTTATTTCGCTCGCTCCTATTTAAGGATGTTTCAGTAAGGAAGCAGTTTTTTTATCTGTGAACTGCTGGAACCAACAGAGGAATAAGAAAACATTGACGCTGTACATCTTTCTACATTTACAAATTGACAAGTCAAAAACAAGTAGTTTCCAAGCTGGAAATTTCCTCCCCAATGGGAGCTCTCTTTATCTGGAATTCAGCTTTTAAACTGCTGACACAGCAGCAGTTTCACAGTTCTTCATAGTTGTGTTTTATTTTGAAATGTCTTTCCAATGGAAAATATAAATCTATTGTCCACCTGAGAGGGTTTTCACAATCATACGAGCTTAGCTTACACAAGTTTGGCAAGAGAGGAGACTTTACAAAGATGAAGTGGAGTGTATATACAATACTTTTTTTATCCATGCAACATTATTTTTAGCATCCAATTGAGCTAAAGTTTAGTGCATTACATTTGTGACGAATCAAGGCTCTTGGATGAAATACACCAAATACCATGGCGTGACTCCTCACCATCTGCACTGACGGGTGGACGCTACAGCATGCTTCTGGCCTGAGGCATCAGTGAGGAGACTGACCCCTTTAAACACAAGAGAACTTGACCTGTGTGAGCATCAGCTGTCACCATAAAATGCTGACACTGCTGCTGAGAAACAGCGCTGTGCTCCTCATGATCTGTAAAACAGTTTAACATTGGGGAGGCTACGCTGGGAGAAGATCAAGGCTTTATTGACTTAAGAAGTTGGATGTATACTTGCAGAGCTCGTCTACTACTGTAAATCAGGACGTGAGTCCCAGTACTGATCCTAGTATGATTTAGATCGACCACCAGATGATTAAAAACAGCCATTTGTCCATAAAACAGTTAGTTTTATTTTAAACTACCAAACGCAACAAGTCGAGGAATGTGTAAAAGATTGCTTGGGAAAAGACAAATAAACAGCTAAAAAAGAATTGGCTGCACTCCTTCTGCAGCACCCCAGGAAGGGATCTTTCCAGGCTGACCAGCTCCCCTACTGGGCAGTTTGACACAGTTCCAAAGTCCAGATGAGAACCAGGGTCAGATGAGTCCAGACTCTATCACCACATGAACTCCCAAGTCGGTGATGGCGAGTTGATGGCAAAGGGCTATTTTGGGTTGATGAGGGGAGGGAATAGTTGCTTGACAGCCAGTACAAATATGAAGGTGATAATGGTCAGAGTATGAGACACATTACATGAAGGCACACAGTAAGCAGGCAGAGAGGAAAATAGAATTACGTGAAGTGTAGGATAAAAGGGGCAAACGTGTAAATGCATTGTGTGCCCTTAGTGATCTGACCGCGCATTCTGTGAACTGTGTGCTGAAAATAGCATTTGTGATGGTGCTGTTTATCTTCAACAACATCTGGCACATTCATTGTTTGAGGAATCGTCAGAGATGTTCCTCTGGGGTCCTGGCCGAAGGCTGCTGATGAGAGACTGAAACAAGGCTCGGGTGCACTGATCTGATGTGTGAAAAACACTTTTCAATACTTTAAACTGACATGGTGTGGACAAAATCCATTTATTAACTATCTGGAAGAAACAGAATTCTCGAGAAACCTTATCATGGAGACTTATCATAAACGTGTCAGATAACACACAAACACACAGTAATTCAACTGTTAAAGATCCTATCCAGACATTTTTTTATGATATATAAAAATACTGTGTCTCATGGCTTTTCCACCAAAAAGTATGTTTACCCACTAAAAATTCTTTAAAATACGTCAATACTGTGTCTGAGTCAGTGAAGTTGCTATTATGTTTAGTTTCAGGTTAAATTGGCTACAATCAGTATTTGAATAATAACAATGGATGATGGTGTAACGCAAAAGGTGTCGGTTGAAGTCACAGAGAAATATCACCCGAGTCTGCATGTCCCCACAGTTCCTTGGAGCTTTACAGCGTCTTTCAGCTGATTGCTTTGGGATACTGTTCTGGTTCGATCTCACCGCTCTTGTAGCATTGTTTCCCGCAACAGCAGGTAAGTACGTTTTCTAGTGTCGCGCCTTCTTCGTCTCATTGTGGAGTGCCAACCCAAGCTCATTACTGCCCCCTGAGGCCAGATGACACCCATTGGTACTTGACGGTTCATAAAACCACCATTCATAGTGGCTGTCCCCCCCCCCAAACGTCACGAGGGGCAACAACGAGCCCATTCCATACTCAAAAACACACCTGGAAAAGTGACAAAAAGGTGAGATCCGTGCTTTATCAGAATAGCATATGTAGGTTTTACAAGAGAAAAACCTTCAATGACGATCACGCGCGGTTAACTTCCCCACCTTTGAGAGAGAGCGAAACCCTTTCCTGAGCGTTTCTATGGGAACTGGCGGTCTCCCACGCAGCAGATGAGACACAGGGCCAATGTGAGCACACAGGAAGCTTCCCCCTTCAGCAGGTGAATGTGAAAACAGCCTTCAAGTGTCAAACTCTGCACATACTCTGTACATTGAAGTCAATGAAGTAGACTAACAATAAGCAATCCCCATTTTTGAGTAGAAGACAACTTTAAATAAATCATCTGGGGGTCTTTATAGATTCATAGAGATCAAGACAAGAAATAAATCCCTCTGTAGTCCCCCAGGATCATTCAGTGTACATGCTCTTGTCTTGTCTACGTCCACTTTAACTTTGGACAGAGGCCAGACAGTAGCTGCTGATATCTGATCGAGATCGCATCAGTTTCTCGCAGCTCTGTCGTAGTGCATCTGTGGAAATGCACAAGAGATGAAGGAAATGACACACTGAGGGGATGTGACGCTCATTGCACTGCTGTGGCTAGACAAGAAAATACATAGTTGTTCCTTCTAATTTAAGTTGCACATCAAAAGCAGATGTCTCGCTAAGATGTAGGCTCACTTCCACAGAGAGCTGTAACTCCGCTAACATCCACAACCATATGACAAACCTCTGGATGCTACTTCAATAATCAGTGTGGTTGTGGTATTAGGAAATGAGTAAACAGCAGCAATTAAGTGAATCCTTGACTCTCTGCTGTCTACAGTCACAGATGTGCAGTGTTGAAAATCTTGTTCTTGCAACAAAATATCATCTTTCTCACTAATTTGACAAAATATGCTACTGTATATGCTCTAACATTAATATGATATACAGTCTCAAATTGCTTTTTTTTAACACAGCACTGCATTGATTTGTGCAATATTGATGCCATTCACATTTATAGCTTCAGTGGTCTGACTGGGAAAAGACTGGTAGGCTATAGGTCTGAAACAGCTGGACATTGTGGCTATATTGAAAGCAGATGTGCCCTGGAATGTCCACCACATGGAAAAACTGATTGTGCCTATACCTCTACAGTAATAGGGGGACCTAACAGCCAAAAGTCTACTCAACCGAGCTGAAAAAACCTCCTGGAAAGTTGGATAAAGTAGGATTAACACGCTATAAGCAGCCTCCTGCGTCAAGCTCTTTTCCGCAGTTTCAAATGACCAAGGGTCTTCTGAGCAAAATGTTTAAACTGAAGTATTTTTTTCCTCCATGTTACACAAAGTCAGAACATGAAACAGCAAGAATTTACTGTCACGTTTGCTGCTGTAACTGTGTTGGGATTATAGCCCCATAAATACAATCTCATATCCCAGTATCTACAGCTGAAAGAATTTCAGCACTGCCATGCACCTCGTTTTCGTCTTTATTCCGATGATATAATTTACCGAACGGCTGAGTTTATGACACCGCTCTTATATGGTGAGGAAAATCTGTTTTTCAATATGAAAACATGGAGACAGCAGGGGCAATAAAAAGAACTGTAAACTCAAGAAGATTTCAGCTACTTTCTCTCTTGCAGCCAGAGGACCCAGATCCCCCCCTCTAGTGGTGCGAGCAGTAAGCACCATGGCAGGTATTTTACCCTGTAAGCACCCTGCACCTAAATGGCAATTGCATCTGGCAGAGAAACAGAGCATTTTACCTCGGACTCAGTGGCTCAACGGAGAGGGTTATTTATTGTGATTTGAACAAGCAATCATGGAAAACCTGCGAGCATACCTCTCTGTAGACATCAGACAACCAATTTCCTTCTGCTAGATCACTTAGCACTCGGATAGCTTCACTGCCTTTGTGTCGATCTCGTTCCACAAGGCGCACAGAAAGAGATATCTGTAGCACACATGCTGTGTATGGGGCTGTGTAGTAATGACTTTGACTTGCGTTTGGCCTCGCCGCCATGTTAATATTTCCAATACAACTTCCTCAGCAGGCTCGAAAAACCCAGCAGATGTGACCGCTGCCTCGCTCTCAAATACCCTCGACCTATTGTGATGATTAACATCCGTGACAATACCATCTTAGATGTCGTTACAAAGTGATCTGCAGGCCGCGCGGCGAAGAGCGAAGCTGTAATCTGACAGGCTTGAGAAGATTGCAGAATTAGATCATGTCTTTGTAAGCATCCAGCAGCATAACTGTGGTGAGTCTGAGGAGCTCATTAATAAACATTTGAAGCCTTCTCAGTGGCCAGGTTGTCTCCAACACGTCATGTCTGAGGTTCACCGATTACTTCACAGTGGCTGTTTGGGAGTTTGCATGCTGGCCTGCTGCGTTTTCGTTTTGTGGTCACAATAACAGGATCTTGGTTAAAGAAAAGACACTGCATGTGGACTAGATATGCAACCAGATGAGGGAAGACGATGGGTTGTTCTCCATCTGTAGTCTCAATAATATCACATGAGACAAAAGGGAAAAGCATTTCAATTCAAATGCAGGTCCAGGTCCCGGAGTGATGGCTCCTTATCGGTGATTCCATTCCTCGCTAAAAAAACAACATGTGCTGTACTGATCAGCACCTTCACAAAGGAGGACATGTTGCCTTGTGCCTGGTTCTATGTCCAGAGGAGACATTATCAATGCTGGAAATGTCATTAGTCTCGTGATATTTTTGTTTTAGAAAGAATGGATTTGGTCACATAGCATTCTCTATGCAAATCTTTGTGGAAGGATCAAAACATTAGTTTTTTCCCCCATTATCAGCAGAATGTATCATGAAAGGTATTTTTGTGATCTCACAAATGCCTACTTTCTGTCCAAGAATGATAAAATGCTTGTCCTCAGCGAAGCCAAAGTTTAAATACAATATTTCTACAGACTCTGCCAGGCAGCACTGCGGCCTGCACAACGGACTAAACCAACTAAGCCAAAAATCACATTATTGTTGCTTTAATAAAGAAATAAATCAGATGTTATTTGCTTTCACATAAATGCCTACCAGATCTGGACACAACCTATTTTCTATGTGCTCCTGGTAGAGAAATAGAAAAGATGTTATAGATAGCATTTTGACACTGTAACATCCAACATCATATTATAATATTTATTAATTAATTACTGAAATGATCCAGTCAACGAAGACGCTGGATAGGCCTAAGTGTTTCGTGAATGGAACCAGTGAGGTTTGAGTGTGTGCATGAACAGGCCTGCGGTTTGGCCTCCCCCCCAAGAGGATGACTGCATTCATTATATTAACAATAAGAGGAAGACAGGATAGCCATAAACACATCAGAATTTGATCAAATGTTCCACTCATCAACACCCAAATTATTCGCTGTCTACAAAGAAGGCCTCATTGTAAACACACAACAGGGGAAGTAGATATGAGGAAACCACAGAAGCTCAATTATCCTCCTTAACAAAGAGATTTTCCATGGCTTTTCACCATGAAATTGTATTCTGTTTTATTATGTAAATGCCCCTGGCACACATCTCACTTCTCAAGAGAGAAGACTCATAGAAAATGGCTCCTGAAATGGCTCTAATTAGACATCTGGAGCAACATGTTACATAAGAATTACTATGCACTTGTGGGTGTTTAAGGTGTAAGGAACTGGCAAAGGCTAGCAACTGATGATGGACGCATGATAGCAGCAGAAAGAGTCTAAAGTAGCATTATTGCATGTCAGGAAACAAGAAAAACTTATTTTTAGAATCACGTTTAGTTTAACCCTAATTTGCTCCTGTGATGAAATCAAAACTGTAGTGCATGAGTACAGTGTACTGAAACCTCATTTATGGACCTCACAGTAATAGTTTGACATTTTGGAAAATATGCAAATAAGAAATGTGCTTCCTTTCAAATAGATTTCTCATCTGTCTAGTAAATACTAACTTACAGCCAGCAGCCTTCTAGACACCGAAAAGCTTATTAATTAACACTCTATTTGCTTATACACTGCTTAAAAGAAATTAAAGGAACACTTTGAAAACACATCAGATCTCAATGGGACAAAAAAATCATGCTGGATATCTGTACTGATATGGACTGTGTAATGTGTTAGGAATGAAAGGATGCCACATCGTTTGATGGAAATGAAAATTATCAACCCACAGAGGGCTGAATTCAAAGACACCCTCAAAATCAAAGTGAAAAAATGATGCAGCAGGTTACTCCATTTTGCTGAAATGTCATTGCAGCAACTCAAAATGGTCCTCAGTAGTTTGTCTGGCCCCCACGTGCTTGTATACATGCCTGACAATGTTGGGGCTCCTAATGAGACGACGGATGGTGTCCTGGAGTATCTCCTCCCAGATCTGGACCAGGGCATCACTGAGCTCCTGGACAGTCTGAGCTGCAACCTGGCGGTGTCAGATGGACCAAAACATAATGTCCCAGAGGTTTTCTATTGGATTTAGGTCAGGCGAGCATGGGGGCCAGTCAATGGTATCAATTCCTTCATCCTCCAGGAACTGCCTTCATACTCTCGCCACATGAGGCCGGGCATTGTCGTGCACCAGAAGGAACCCAGGACCCACTGTACCAGCGTAGGGTCTGACAATGGGTCCAAGGATTTCAACCTGATACCTAATGGCAGTCAGGGTGCTGTTGTCTAGCCTGTAGAGATCTGTGCATCCCTCCATGGATATGCCTCCCCAGCAACCTCTGTAGGGTCCAGGTATCGCCTCATGCTACCAGTAGTGACACTGACCCCTAGCCAAATGCAAAACTAGCGACAACAGTCAGAAAAGATGAGGAGGGGAAAAAATGTCAGTGGCCTCCACCTGTAAAACCATTCCTGTTTTGGGGGTCGTCTCATTGTTGCCCCTCTAGTGCCCCTGTTGTTAATTTCATTAACACCAAAGCAGCTGAAACTGATTACCAACCCCTCTGCTACTTAACTGACCGGATCTA
>JAVQJV010100924.1:0-11950 GCA_036024995.1 Gadopsis bispinosus | reverse complement strand
GTGTGTGTGTGTGTGTGTGTGTGTGTGTGTGTGTGTGTGTGTGTGTGTGTGTGTGTGTGTGTGTGTGTGTGTGTGTGTGTGTGTGTGTGTGTGTGTGTGTGTGTGTGTCTCCGAGTTATAGCCTCACGCAGCGATTTCACTTATGCTCCATCTAAAAAAGCGTCCCCCTCATCCCACTCTGCGAGCACACACACTCATGTAACAGCCAGTCAGTCATGCACACACGCTCACAAATGTCATAAACTGGGGCTGGGCCACCTGGATATATATGTGTGGGTGTGTGCTTGTGAGCTCTGTGGGATCACGTTGTTTTGCTGGTAGGGAAGGTAGACAATGAACCAACAAGACCAGAAGCAAACACACACACAAACAGTCACTCCTCTCTCTCTCCCCTTCTTTTACTCTCTATCCCTCTTCCACCCCTGTGTTACCATGGTAACTGCTCTAGGGCAGTCTCCTGCGGAAGTTTCCAAGCCAGACACACACACACACACACACGAACACACATATACACCCCTACTGATGCTATTTGGTAAAGGGCTGGCTGCTGTCAAAATTATTAAGGATGCATTTAGCCTTTATTGTGTTAGGAATGCACAACCAAAGTCATTATGTTACCTTCACATATTTTTAAGCACATTTCAGAGGCCGTTGTCGCCACTGATGGTGTACAAGCTTTTGTACTTGCTCTCAAATTATAAAAGGGCTCCTGTTACAAAAAAATAATTAAGAGCATTTGTAAATTAATCTGCCACATTAGTTTTTCATCGTGAATGTAAATATTGTTATTTGCTCCTATATGCTTATAAACTGAAATTTACTGTCGGATGCAAACAAGTGCTAAGCACAGAAATGAGGTAACCTGCTGTGTTTTGCTGGGACTGTGTCTTATATGGTGTGTTCATTTGAAGAGAGGTCAAACAATTGATGGAAGAAGATGGGAATAGCGATGGTAAAGTGTAAGTGTAAAGATGGTAAACAAGGAACATTGTTTTGCTGTCATTGAAGTGTAGAATGAAATGATTTTAGTTGACCATGGCAGGTTTCATAAAAAAGGTCAAGACAGCCGTGTGGGTTTAGCTATCTAGATATTAAATCAGTTATGATCATGTCAGATTTACTGTATTTTCTGTACATATGTGGCACAGCACATGACTTGAGCCAAAGACTAAGTAATGTTTACATAGAAAACCTAATGATCAAATAAGTACTAGTAATTACATAGTTAATCTAGTTCATGCTATTTTCCTTTTCTTTTTTTTTTTGTAGCTGTTGGTCTTACCACCTGTCCAGAGCCAATGATCCCTGCCAATGGCATTAAAACAGGGGACAGATACATGGTCAATGAGGTGGTAGCATTCACCTGTGAAGCTGGGTATACATTACAGGTAATTAACACAGACACACAAACTGACCAATAAACACATTTATTATTTTATACATACATGTTTTTAGATACTGATTGTACATAGTTAATTACTGGTGTGGCTGGTGTTGTAGATGTTGTTTATTAGCTGCACACTAAATATTGTGAGGCAGAAACGTAGGTGTCTGTAACAAATAGCAAGCATGTAATAAATAGACATTTTCACATTGTCTGCATTTTAACTTTAATTTAATACATACCAAAATTGTTCCTGTAAAAATCTATTTCCCAAGCTTAAGAAATGTTAACATTGCGTATTTTTCACTAGTAATTTAGTTTGAAAAGAAAAAGAAACACACTTTATTCATTAAAATGTTAAAAACAGAATTCCTTACGGTATGATTGTTTCTTGAACTTTACCCACTTTGTTATCACTTTCAGGGCCACTCTCACATTTCCTGCATGCCTGGGACTGTGCGTCGATGGAACTACCCACCTCCTCTCTGCATAGGTAACACACATACAAACACACACGCTGCTCTGAAGGCTAAATTGTGTTATGAATGACTGATCCAAAATTAAGATGTCCTAAAATAACTTTTAGTAACCATTCTAGTAGATGAGTGATGTGAGAGTGTCTCTATTTATAATCAAAAGTGTTACAGGTTTATGGTCACATGTTTTTAACAGAGTTCTTTGAAAATCTACTGTTTAATTAGTTTTTATGACTTATTTTCCATTTTGACAGCAATTAATCCATCTGTTTAAGTCATTGATTATATGTCAGTTTGTGAAATTCTGAATGAGACAGTGTAATTCTTAACTATGACTTAATTGTTATATATTTAATGTTATGTCCTTGACATCAGATTTGTGTAGGTGAGCAACTTCTTGACTGACATAGGGTCAGCGATCTATAGGATCAATATACCTGCTGGATACAAGCAGAATTTTGTACCTTGTGCTTTCTAACTTCTGCAATAGTGTTAAGGAACCTTGATTACATTGATGTTTGTGTTTAAGCCTGAATAATTCAGTCCTTGGTGAAAACTTGTAGCAGGTCTAGGAAGCCAATTCCAGTTGTACTCAACCGTGACATGTCAGGACTAACTAAACTCAGCCCTGCCAAAGCCGCCTATGTCAAATCCAGCTTTTCCTATTCCAGTCAGAGACCCTTGCATCAATCAAATCATGTCCAAATCTGTGAATCGAAGGTGTTGCCATAATAAAGTGCCATATACCATTTTAATATGACTGTCACCATTGGTTCTATAGGATTTACAGAAATTCAGCACACATGGTCCAAGCCCCTATGACTATGTAGATTTTAATTTTCAAACAGGATATCCAGTCTCATAACAATTGGTTTCGTATACTTCAGTTGACACCAAATCAACTCTCCTTTGATGCGTTTTGATTTTATTTTTATAGACTTATCACCCTAATGCATCATACTGTATTTATCCCTATCTAAACCTCTAAAGTGGAAATACTAGACAAAAAACAAAATATATTTTTATTTTAGCAGTGGCCAATAACCTCAAGTCCATAACCTTAAACTTTAGTCCATTTTTATTTTGAGTTTTATGTAATATTTAAAAATATTTTCAATAATACATACTCTCTGGCGCACTCTATTAGGTGCGCCTGTATAATTTGTTACATTGGAATACAGATGTTCTGTTATAAAGTCTAATTTTATGATGCCTATAAAGTTGTTTTTTTTGATTGAGCTCATAGTTACTGGTGGTGGTCTAATAGTCTGCCACCCTCATGCATGCAAATTTGGTGGACAAAAAATAACTCCTTCCAATATAATGTAGTCCAGTACACACATTTAACTATGACCTTAACAGTAAACACCTAAGTGAATTTACACACTTCGACCATGTCACCAAAAACTAAACATTATACACTTTGTGACGGTAGACTTTATGGCAGAGTTGTTATATTGAACTGCAAGAGATTGTGTTTACCTAATAAATAGACCGCTGAGTTCAAATGTCAATACTACAAATTCCCTTGTACCTCTGTAAGGACGCTCAAACCCCATTCCTTGCTGCTGTATTTTCAAAACTTTTTGGCTTTTTTGCTGTTGTGTGACCTTTCCGTTGAAGCAAAGAGGATAAAGTGATGATCTCTACTGTACATTGCTTATGTGTTGCCTGTGTTAACAATGTGTTTGCTCTGCCTGTGTTGTCAGCTCGTTGCGGCGAGGTGTTGTCGGAGATGAGTGGTGTCATCCTTAGTCCAGGTTTCCCTGGCAACTACCCCGGCAACCTGGACTGCACCTGGCAAATCACCCTGCCAGCTGGAAATGGTAAGTATTATGGGATGGAAGCACATTTCTAAAAAGAACGTGCCACTTTCAGTACATCTGTTGGTGTAGATGGAAAACACAGACCTCCTTTCTTAGCACAAAATCTGCAGCAACAAAACATGGTTTATTAAAAGCTTCACCACATGTTTAAGTGGAGGCTGACACATGGTGTGTGCTGCTTAATGACTACATTAACTGATGGTTTGACTACAACACCATTTTTTTTCTTTTGCATGGCATACATGTCCCTGTGTGTAATTATTGATACATATTATGTATGATTTTTATGTTTCATAATAATAGTATAAAATAATAATAATAACAAATAAAATACCAAATGAAGATTTGCTAGTAAAACTAGATATTGGAAAATAATGTAAAATCTAATTTAAAATCTGATTTAGGCCACCTACTGTATATGGCATGAAAACAAAGATTGCTGTTGACTATACAGACCACATCTACTGTAATTCTCATGTATTGTTATTATGTTTTGTATATAGTCTAATATATTCTGCATTTGTATACTAGGAGCTCATATTCAGTTCCAAAACTTCTCTTCTGAAGACAACCATGACTTCCTAGAGGTTAGGGCTGGACCACAGCACAGCTCTTCTCTTATTGGACAGTTTACTGGCTCGCAAATCCCACCCCCTTTGCTGAGCACTACCCACCTGACGATCATCCACTTCTACAGTGACCACTCAGAGAACAGGCCGGGGTTCAAACTGACCTATCAGGGTGAGTTCAAATGCGATTTTAGACTAATTAAAATTTGCTTTTAAGGGCAATGACTACAGACACAAAAGGCCACAAACCCTGAGGTATTATGGCAGGCGCTTCCAGTTGAGAGCAGACCCTTAGGGATGCTGAGAGAACAGACTTGTATTCAAATTGAGCCAACTGTTTAGTTTCTCCTGATTTGGGATCACAAGATGGTTGCTTGAATAATTTAGAAAAATGAAATGGTCTCCTCAAATGTTCAAAATAAATTAGCATCCAAACAAAGCCTTCCAAATTTCAAGAAAATTAAGGGTATTAAAAGAGATGGATTGTTAGTAAACCCCTGTGAGAGACTGGCATTCTGTCCAGCAGGCTTTGTAGCCCTAAGTGCTTCACTTCAATGCCACAAGAGATGCACTATGGGCCTCTATGCCAGCATAACTAGAACAAGGCTTACTAACTTACACATAAGCTAACCCACATTCACATAGACGTAATAATTTTTCCCTTTAACTCCCAATTTGCATTGGCCATAGTACGCACACACTGATATTTTGACCCAAACATTGCTAATAAACTAATTCCAGCTTTAGTGTTTGGCACTCTGACATTTCATCTTCTTGGTTGTAGTTTCACAGCTGCAACTGCCCCCAATACCACTTGGGCAACTTTTCTTTTTTTCCTCTTTCAGCCCCTGGTATTTATTTCTATTTCCCTTCTCGTTCCTTTCGCTCGATGCTGCTTTCACTTGGGACGTCTACGTCTTTCTGTCACCACTTGTTTTTCTGCTGATTCATTTCTGCAATGTCCAGTTAGTTTTGTCAATATTTGTTTACCTGTTGGGATCTAAAGGTCCCACAGGATCTCAGTTCTGACGTTCTTAAGCATCCTTTGTGACATCTCCCATCTGGATCTGGGACGATGTAGCTCATACTGGGAACACAGGTGTTCCTGTACACATCTTGCACCTTGATTGTGTTGCATGCAGTTCCCTCCTACAGCTTAGATCCTGCAGTTTGTATTGACCTGGTGATGAGTGCTTGTCCTTGTGCTGTAAGGCGCTGTCCTTCTCTCTAGCCTTTTCTTGTAACTGTTATTCAAAAGTCAGCCACCTCTGCTTTCTGTCAGTGGCACATCTAATGGAAAGGTTTGACTTGCCGTTGACACTCTGAGATGTGACACTGAGTGAGATGTGCCCTAAATAGACCTGCAATACAGACATTCCCTCATGCTGGCATACCATGCACACATGTGTAGGAGAAGATTAGATCCATTGATGTTGCTGCACTTACTACTGGTAGCCCATAGATTTTAATATCCCTTCAAGTTCATTAGCTGTAGATGGAAAAAAGGGTTTGAATACAATGAATCCCACAGTTGTCATTTTGTAGTCAAATTTTGAGAATTGGGAGGCAGGCATAAAAGGCTACTGTGTAAGGAGACACAGTAGAATACAGAGGAAGAAATATACAACCACATTGTATTTATTCATCCGAGTATATGCCTGCCTTTGTAGTTTGAGAAAGAGGAGCTTATCTTATTTTCCTGAGAACACGCCAAAAACGTAGGTACGTTATTTCAGAATTTCAATACTGGCAGTCATTTCTCTTCATCTCTCTTTAGCCTATCAACTTCAGAACTGCCAGGACCCCTTTCCTTTCCCCAATGGCGACATCATCAACAGTGACTACTGCGCTGGCCAATCAGTAACTTTTCAGTGCTACCCTGGTTATGTTTTGATCGGACACCCAGTACTTACGTGCCTGCACGGCACCAACCGGAAGTGGAACCACCCATTTCCACGCTGCGAGGGTAAGATCAGCCAATAGCTTTTTGATATGAATGTATTTAAAACATTTTAAGTATGTAACATGATCAAAATTAAGATGTAAAATGTATCATATTAACCAGTTTATGTTGTGTTGTTACACATTGGTGTTATTATTTTTACCCCAGAACATCCCTATCTTTCACATACCAATTGTAATTTAAAATCTAGACATTTAGTTAATGTTGTTATCCTAATTGAATTTCAGTCAATTTTATGTCATCTCTTATTGGTATTACGAGCCAGCTGTGTAAGCAGTTAAGCAGAAGGTAAACATTCCTGTACCACTTTGATCATTTACTCTATACATCAGCAGCACAATCATTCCTCTTATTAATACCGCTACTACTGCTGCTGCTTCTACTTCTACTACCACAAATAATGATGATAATAATTATATTCCTTCTAACTAATTCTTGTCTCCTGATCCTTGCAGGTCTAGCACGTTAAAAGAAAGTGACAAATTTGCAAATAGATAATCTCATAACTCTGCTTTTTACAGCTCCTTGCGGCTATAACGTCACAGCTGAAAATGGGACCATCTATTCACCTCAGTACCCAAATGAATACCCTAACTCCCAAGACTGTAGCTGGCTCATCACTGTTCCCCACGGACATGGAGTTTATATCAACTTTACCTTATTGCAGACAGAGCCTGTCACTGATTACATCGCTGTCTGGTAAGTCTGGGTACACTCACCCTTGAACGTACATGCACACACACACACACAAATGCATAAGCTTCTTTTCAATGTTGCCCTTTATCCTGGGACTGATTGCATCACTGCCGGGTAAGTCTTGAATGTAGTTATAGCCTGTCTCCCTTTTGCACACTAATAAGAAGATGTGGAAGTTGTATAAACTTCTATTTTTTATTCATCTCATTCTGTCCCTCTCACACACAGTCACATTCTCTCACACAGACTTTTTGGGGATATATTTTCTTGATATCCCTGGTATTGATTGCATTTTTATTCATTACATCTTTTACTTTATACAAACACAGTCTTGCCTTAATATGTGTCAATTATTTGTGACATTATCATACACAGAGATGTACACAAACCCTTGTGGATCTGTATAGAGCATGGTTGAAACACAGGGATCACAACTCCATAGACTGCTGATACATACGCGCATACACTGACTCTCTTGCAGTAATAATGGGATTCAGTGTGGAGGTAAGATTGTAATACAGAGAGTGTGAGAGCAATGCATTTACAATGGGACCACTGACCAATTCAATCTAACTCAGTACCATGGCCATACGCAGACCCAGAGAGGGCTCGGGAACTCTGGCAGTAATGATGAGATACAGTGGGGACTAGGAAATGTAATGAAAGGAATGTTGGAGCTGGGTTCACAAATCCAACGGGACTTGGCTGGATCTGACAAGCTTGGGTCAGTCCAAGAGACATTTCTCACTTAATAGTTTCAGTTTACACCATTTTCCGTCAAAAATAATATTGAACACTGAATTTATTAGGAAGAAATGAAGATTGGATTAATTTTTGGTAGTATCTTGACCCTGACATCATTTGGTGTAGGTTTGGTTTAGGGAAGAAATACTTGGTGTGTGGGTGAGGTCAGTCTTTAATTTTCAGGCTCAAGAGTCAAGCTCTTGGGAGTGAGCAGTTGAAAAGCAGGCAGTGGGAAAGTAATACATTCACAGTCGGTGACTTCTCGCTTTCAATCTCACCAGCTACCAGAACCAGAGCCATGGATAAAGCTATGGAGAGGTGCGGCATTGAGTTATTTTGCAGTTGCAAATTGATGTGATTCATGTGTTTTTGGCACATTTCATGGGGAACAAAATTACAAAATCACATTCATAGATTGTAGGGCACCAAAAAGACACATGTAATGTGAGGGGATACCATCTACCTTCCAGGGCCTTAAACAGATTTAGAGTGAGTGAGTGATCCAAAGGTCTACTGCTGCTGCATTAAAAGAGAGAAGAGATTCAAACCACACCAGTACTCTGTACCTCAATATTCAGTATTTCTATTAAAATAATATATAAATACTATAATATATAGATATATTGACAGTATCCATTCTTTAGATTTGCTTTCATTATTAGAGTTATCTAATGTGTCTAAAATAAATTACTAATTTCAGTATTATAGATTTTACTTTTAACTGCATAGATTATCCGATATAATATTTATTTTGTTTTACTCCTGACAGCTGTACAGTAGATGGTGATGTCAGCACATGGGGAGGTTGTGTTGCTATTGTTCAGGCTAAGACTTGAGTTTGTGCAATGCCATCAGTAACAGCTGACTCTTACAATCACCAGTCACATTAAACAAGTCAATGAGGTCGTTTTTACGATCTAAGGAGTCTACACTTTCACTTTTCTGATTGTTCATTCTACCGCTGCTGTCAGTGGTTATGTGGATTTCCTCCTTCACCAGCCTCCTCCTGTTCTGGTTTCTCTTTAATCAAACTTGCAAGGGATGTCTTGCGCCTTGTGCATTACTATGTCTGTATATTCCATATCTCAGTGATCTGTGTCTGCTGGTTTCTGCCCTGTATACCCCTGGGCTTTATGTGACAGAGTCTGCATCCAGATGTCAGGGACAGATGCCAAACTCTCTCTGTGGTCTGCCACCAGTTATGTTTGGCTAAAAGCCTAATGTCACTGAAGCATTTTTAACAGTACCTTTATATTGCTGTATACTCACTCTTAGCAATCAAATACAGAAATGTGTATACAGTTGCAATGTTTCCAACATTGTTTAACAGCAGGGATAGACAGTAATATTTTTAAGGACTGGACACACGGGCCCCTAAATATGTCGACCAGTACATATTTGGTGGCCATTATGTAAAGTTATGTAAAAACATTCCAGAAAAGGCAATGTAACACAACTTAAGACAGCCTTTCTTAACTGTGATACTTCAATAAATGAAAAAGATATTAATAGAATGAAAATATATTTGTATAATAATTCATTTAAATTGAAAACATACACACAGTACATATATTCTTTCATAGTCTCTTTGTTTACAGTCTTGCTTCCTTGCGCAGATACAATGATAGAATATTGAACTACAAGGTGCAAAGGATTCGGGATGTTTGTGGAACTGTAACATTGCTTTGGTGAAGGCTCGCAGTATAGGGATGATGGCCATGGTTAATATCGAATCCTGTGCAGTGTCGAAAATATTGGTGTACTATTGGTGCATTTATATAATATTTAATCTATCCTGGTGCTGGAACTCTGAGAAAAAAAAAATCAATGTAGAGATGAACATTTATAGAATAATTCATTGTTTATTTCAGTCAACGAGAAAAGCTGTATAGTCACAGAAGCTCAGAAAATTGCAGCACTCAATGCAGCCTTTCAGAAAAGGGAGAGATAACATTTAAGATATGTCACAATATTTTAATTAGCAAAATCCCAGAAATCACAGTATTTTTGTCATATCAACATACTGCCATCTCTTAATTTTTCACATGGCAATTTTGCATCTCCAGGATGAAGACATCAGTTTACTTTCACAGAGGTTTTGTGGTGTGTCTGCTGTTCTCTCCGTCATAAGTCTGAGAGTGTTGTGGCAAAAAACTCACTCCTTTGACTGTAAAGGGATTTTTTTGGTGGTGAATCACATTAGCCCCTATCACTCTGTTAATGTATTCATCCAAATCCCACCCTATTCGCAACTGCACTGTGCACGTGGCAATCACATGTAGTAGATAGAGTAGATAAATCGGCAGTGCTAATCAAAGTTATTTTTAAAGTTATTTTAGTGGTTAACACTGTGGCCCCACAGCAAGCGAACCTTTGGTTCCTGGGGCCTTTATGTGTGGAGTTTACATGTACATCCTGCGTTCTCGCCGTGCCTGCCGGGTACTCTGGCTTCCTCTCAGAGTCCAAAGACATGCAGGTCAGGTTAACTGGCGGTCTAAATTGCTCGTAGGTGTGACTGTGAGACTGAATGATTGTGTGTCCCTATGTGTCAGCCCTGTGACTGACTGGGTATACCCCGCCTCTCGACCCCCGTGACCCTCTAAAGATAAGTCGTTATAGATAATAGGGATTTCCAGAAGAGTTACTTAAAATGTGTTTGAGAATATCTCATTCACTTTTCCTGACCACGTAGTTTCAGTAGGTGTTGAGATTCACACCAGCAGCTTTTTTTGTTCACAAGCGTGCATCGTATGACTTACAGGTACTGACTTCATTAAATGTTCAACTGGAGCAGATTCTTACTTAATTGAGGGAAAGGTCAATAACCGACAATGTGAGCTAAGTCCTAATTTTTTCTGTGCTTTGTACATGTCTTATGGGCTGAGAAAAATATTGCTATTGGGTTTGTGTGTTTTTCACTAGGTAAAAAATAGAGCCACAAAATCCTAACAGTTTTGATTTAAACGACCCCAATAGCACAT
The DNA here is from genome assembly GCA_036024995.1 of Gadopsis bispinosus. NCBI lineage: Eukaryota > Metazoa > Chordata > Actinopteri > Centrarchiformes > Percichthyidae > Gadopsis > Gadopsis bispinosus. The sequence goes on along the minus strand of JAVQJV010100924.1, from coordinate 1,311 downwards.
TTTGATTCTCCAAATGAGCTCCAACACCTACAGAAGACCTTGAATTATTGAGGAGCCAAGAGATCCCAGGCACTCTTCATGAATTAAAATTTTAAAACCCTTGTTTAATCCAATGGCATGTTCATTAAAAACCTAAAACTTGGCATTTAGGAACTTTAGAAAATGTAACCTTTCAACAACATTCAATATTTAATGAGTGAAGTTAAGCCTTTAATCCATGGGCTTTGTTCAATAAACTTGTTTGAAATGGGTGAAAAAAGCAAAGGAAAGAAATAACTAAAGTATTTTTGCTATCCTTTCATTGAGCAAGCATGTGGACTTAGCAGATTTGTGTTTTATTTTATTAACATAGGCTGCTTTTAGTTTCTCTTCCTTGGTTTCTAATTAAATCCAGTCAGTGAAAGCAAATCCACAACTAGCATTTTCATAAGAAGTTCATACTGATCCCAACCCTTGACCTTTCCTTTAGAGCCGTGGCTGACACATATACCAGCACATTGTTGATCAGTCAGCAGTTTGTTTAATTACTATGATTTTAATAATCAAATCACACCTGCATGTAGCCACTTAAGTCTTTCATCACTATTATGGATTTCCATTATAACAAATCTACAGAGGCAGGTTTGAAGATAATTGTAGATTTGTAATGAAATATATTTTAGGGTGAGGTCGGCAGATCAATGCGAAAAATCAATTTATTTCTACACAGAATAAAAGATTAAATAAAAAACGGTTGCAAACAAAACTAATGGAGGTTGGACTCGAGGATGGTATACAGTGCAGGATGATCATATACAGTTACCCTCAGGTTCCCTGTAGTTGAGTAAAAAGGTAAATCAATATCATGTCGTCCGTATATTCCCATGAGCTATCTGTATATGTTTCATGTGCCATTTCTTTCAGGTCATTTCTATTGACTGTACATTGTAATGTTGCAAGTTTATTGAGCATAATTGTCCCTTTGAATGTAACTTTCTAATCAATCCTTTACCATAGCATGTTGACTGTATTACGTCCTATTTGCTGATTATCTGCTCACCCCAAGTGCATTCAGTGAATTCATCATTATTCAGAACACAAGTTGGTTATGTTAGTTAACATCAATGTTGCTATATATACACCTTGTTTAGTAAATCACTTTTTAGTCCTCACCAGCTAATGAGCTGTTGTTTACATCGCTGTCTGCCACAGTGTATATTTCATACTACGTTTGGGAGGCTCCAAACTCAGAAATATTCAAATCCTACACATAGGGGCTTTAATAAATATTCATAATTATTGCTGTTACTTTCATAATCTTTTAAAAATAAA
>JAVQJV010100908.1:0-10652 GCA_036024995.1 Gadopsis bispinosus | reverse complement strand
ATCCATGGAGGCCCCACCTTGCAACTTACAGGACTTAAAAGATCTGCTGGTAATGTCTTGGTGACAGATACCACAGCACACCGTCAGAGGTCTAGTGGAGTTCAGGCCTCAATGGGTCAGAGCTGTTTTGGCTGCAAAAGGGGGTCCTACACAATATTAGGCAGGTGGTCATAATGTTATGGCTGATCGGTGTATGAGTCGAGCTAAAACTAAATTCACACAATTAGGAAGCTGAGTGCAACTCATTCTACATATCTTCAGCAAATCTCTCCACAGCAGCAGAGTGCCTGAATAGTGTTAACGTCAACTCATCTGTTCTGGAGGTAGCTATTATGGCTAATTAACCTCTTTTGCCCCTCCTCCAGAGACGGGGCCCTGAAGGAATAGGAGCAGGCAGGGCCCAGCAGAGAACAACCTGGACTGGGCAGATGGCAACCCACAACCCCCTAAAGGGGGAGGAGGGATTAGAGGAATAGACAGAAAAAGCACTACTACCATGGCTAATGGTATCTTTCACACTAAATTTAATATTTTAGAATAATGACAATGCAAACATCTAGCAGCTCTGATTGGCAGATTGCTTCCATACTTTTGTTCTTTCCAAAACAAATTACGTTACAAAGAAAAGAAGAAGAAATACTCTCTTTTTGACTGGAGGCAAAAGATGGGAAATGTGGAGTGAAGGGACCGTTTTTCCATTATGTTTATACTGCGGTAGGATCTCTAGTTGTATTAAGATAAGATAAGATAAGATAAGATAATCCTTTATTAGTCCTTCAGAGGGGAAATTGTGGTGTTACAGCAGCAAAGGTGATAGTGCAAAACAGAGCAACAGATAAGTATAGCAAGCCAAAAAAAAATAGAAAATCTTAAATATATGTATATACCCATTGCAGGCAATGTTACAAATGAATGAACAGGACTGCTTTTCGGCAATACTTTTGCGTCAATGTGACGATAACAAGTGACAATAACAGGATAATGTAAGTAGAAAAGACTCATAAAATAAGTGGACTGACTCTAATTTCGGTTACACAACAATGTCTAAAATGTGAACGTAGGCCAGCATAAGCTACTGGTTATACCTCCATATTGCCACAATTGTGCCAGCACTGGAGAAAAGTCTGGCTGAAGCCATTATCATTCTGGCATTGGGGGAAAAAACACTTTGGGTTGTTTGTATTTTTTTACACCAATCACAATCGTCTTGGGCGGCGCTAAGCCCAGGATGAAGCAACGGTGCCCTTGCAAAATAGTGTAAACGGTGACACGCAGATGAGGAGAATTCTGAATTGAATAGTCGGCCAGTGGCAGGCTTATACCCACAGCCTACTTCCTGTGAGTCAGACTAGGTCATACCAGACCAAGGAAGTCTGTGGCAATTTTACAAACTATTAATTTCTAAGATGATGGATTATGTTATTTCATCTTTAAAAAGTTACATAGTCTGGCTTTAACATGCACTCTGTATCTCAATACATTATCTGGATAATGACATTATCACAGGCCCTTGCATTTACACCTGGTAATGACTGGCATTCTTGTGATCTTGATTCTACTCACACTGTGAATGGATCTCAATATGCAAATTTGGAAGGCAGAGCTGGGACACTTGTCAACAAGAATGGCACATACTGGGTCAAGGAAAGCGATGTGGGATAGTCTTGAGGGACTGCTACAACATGCAAGAGGAGGGTCACTTAACATCTGTAGACAACTTGGCTGACATTACTTATACAGCATCAGTAATGCGGTGCCAGTGCAGAAGCTTGCTACCACTAGCGCTAGCTCGGCTAAGCCTACTGGTAACATGATCCTCTTGGTCTGGTCAATCTGATTGTGTTCCAGATGCAAAATGTATGCATTTCTACTTGCACTATTGTGCATATCCTCACTCGATATCTTGATACAGGGTGCAAATCCTCAAAAAAAAAAACAAAAAAAAACAGCAGGCATACTGGACCCCAACATTCCCATACAAACTGCAGCTGAAAACCAAATGGAGCTGTGTGCTGCACAATTGTTGGTGATTCATGTGGTCCTATATATAGTCTAGACAACAACCTTAGGGCATATGCTGAGAGAATTGTTGGGATCTGAAAAGGAACTGAGCAGTTTGTGCAACACAACAGGGACACAAAGGCGACCCAAGAAGCAACAAACATTACAAATGCTACAAAGAGCAGTAGATTTTACGAAGAGGCAATTGTGTTAAGCCACACCCTGTTTTTGTGTGTATATATATGTGTGTCTGCAAAATACAACATAGCAGAAACAAATAGTTCTCTTGTTAGTGTATTATGTCCTGAAAATTGAAAAGTAGATAAAATAATGTGCGGAAAGGAATTATTCGTGTGTGTGTGTGTGTGTGTGGTCTTCACTTATTACCCAGTCGTAAAGCACATTAGGTTTGTCTGCACACACTTACACAAGCACACACACGAAGCGAGTGATGTATTTGCGGTTAGATTACTAAAGGCAGGTGGTATATGGAGAATGCTTATTTATGCAGACTACACATTTTAAATCCAGCAAGTAATTGCAGTGTGTGTGTGTGTGAGTGTCTTAGACTATTTTTATTTCTCTATGAGGGCATCTGTGTGTGCATCTGGGGATTGTATTTGTACAGGTGTGTGTGTGTGTGTGTGTGTGTGTACTGTATGCGTGTAGCAACAGTAATCCAGTGTTGGTTTAGAGAGTCCCAGTCAGGGACAGAGCGATAAATCATTTTAAGAGTGTCTTTGCTTCTTGACTTTATTTGAAGAAAGGACAGCTCGGGCACATCATTCATATTTTCCATAAATGAAAATCGACATTTCATCCCTCTGACACAACCTTGGGGTTCGTCTTGGTTTGCTGAGTGGATTCTAAGTGTTTGCTCCGCTGTGCTTGACACGGTCATCTTCCAAAATGCAGGAAAAAAGATTCACCTATAAAGCAACATCAGTGCTACTCAAGCAGAAATAACCTGGGAGCCAAACATCGACGTAGATGCCAAACATTTAAGAAGGAAAAGAGTGATAGGTCAGAGCCATGCAGTGTTTGTACAGTAGAAGATGGTATATTCATAATAGTAATTTGTTTTTTAAGTCCTGTTTCAGTGGATTCTGCTAGGCAGCAACACTTCTTTGGTATTTGGTTTGCTACAAAATGCTTCTGTAAATTTTTATTGATGGACATGCCAAATCTTAGCTCTTTCTATGGACAGAAGATAAAGAAGAACCTGAACTCTCTAACTTCTGTGAAGGTAAGCAAATAAAGTTACTTTCATTACAGACTAGAATGAACATCTATCTAATCTAGTTGCCTCATTTATTGCTAATTAGTGTTAATGCTCTTAAACTGCACTGACATTATCTTTTTGCAGCTAACAGGAGCCATCTGTCCTGCCACTACTCTGAAGGTAAGTGCCGAAGCCCCAAACAACAATAACCTTAAAACCGCAAAAAGAAACCCAAAAACAGGGAATTTCAAGTAATTTATTAGCAGAATGTTCATCAGCACTAATGCATTTTCTCATAATTATTGTCTTCTCTTTCTACTGTCGGGAAAACATTCTAGATACTATATTATATTATAGATGTTAGGAACAAATGACCTATGTGGTTGTATGGGTTGAAGGACTTGTTAAGATAAAATACTTCCTCATTTGGTGTTTTGATGAGCTCTGTCTATCACGGTGCTCTAAAATCTCCCATGTGAGTTTAATTAGTTTGACCTGATCTGGTAAATGTGAAGGCATATGATGAGTGTGTGAGTGAGTTACAAGTAAAATTCTAAAAAGAAACTGGTGGAAGAAGCAGTGTCTCCTCTCACCATCTGTCCTGAGGCTTATAGAGGCTCACTCCTACCTCTAAATGACCTGGGCGCCACTTAATGAAGTGAATTTCTCTTCGCTTAAAATTTCGAGTTGGGTCACATTTCAGGGCGTGAGCAAACTTTGCCCCTTGCCCGCAGTACACTGAGAAATGACATATCATTTATTTCTTGGGAAACTGCCGTGGAAAAGGATGATTGCTCAGGAAAGTTGGTTTCCTTGAGTTTGTGTGAATGTGTCCCAATACCAGTGTGAGTGTGTGTGTGTGTGTGTGTGTGTGTGTGTGTGTGTGTGTGTGTACGTACTATGTACTGTCTGTGATTGCCACATTTTCCACTGAAACAGCACTCACATTGCTGCAGTGCACTCAGCCTGTGACAATGGCAGCACTGTAGTGATGAGAATACATGAATGAAAAATGCAGGCAAAGAGGGCTGGGGGGGATAGAGAAAGAGAGATACTGGGTCAGTATTGGTTTATCTGCAGAGGGATTAAGATTACTGTCAGTAATCTGGAATGCACAGATGGGTGAATGGAACACCCACCCACACACACACAAACACTTATTCATGAACAGAGTTATGTGCCTCGTCAGCTCAAAGCCAAGGTTAGAGAAACAGAACAGCACACCTCTGTGATTTCATTCCGTAAAAATTGTACAGTGACCTCACTTCCAGCACAGCAACATGTGATTTCAAACTTTGAATTACTATCGACTTGCTATTCATGACAGAATACCTTCATCATAGGAATAAAGCACAGGTTCAAAATGCTTTTTCTTTTCCACTCACTTTTATGACTTCAGGTTGATTTCCTTACCAAAGCGTCTCTGAAAACTGTTTTCTTCTCTCTTGCGTAGCTACTATAGTTAGAAGATCTGAGCTGATAAAAATGTTGATGGTCTGAGTTGCCTTTAGTTATTACAGTGCAGAGTACAGAGTAGATCTGGGCGATAAAGCAATAGCGTTATGTACCGGTAGAGCATTCTGAAAATAGTTTGATAGTTTCACTTAAATGCAAAGCGCCATGAAAGCGCATAACAAATACATGCTGGCTCAAACATATCCCTTGACGGCGAGGAGGTTAATTGTTAATAAAAAAAGACAGGTCAGCTCGACAGTATGGCAAATTCAAAGTACGGTGGCTAAATTCAACCTTTTTTCTCCTGGTCTTTATTAATAATAGGTTAAAAAGGAACAATCATCAGTATTGACTGAAATGAAACATTTTATCGTCATACACCTTTTCAGCTACATCGCCAAGCCCTAACCCAGAGAAATTCATCTTTACAAGCAACAGGAAGTCATTTTCAGCTTTCTTTCCATGCCAGATTTGGTCTCTCAGGCAACATACATGCTGCTCTACCTTCTTGGTGGAAGTTGTTATGCTCCATGCAGCTTGTGAGGAAGACTGCAGACGCGACTACACCTCGTCTGCATTTTTCAGTGAAAAGAAATCCTTTAGCTGTTCTTATTTGCAGATGATTCTCCTAAAAGGATGCAATCAAAGATAACGCAGTAATAGGGAAGAGTAAAAAATCGTGATTTTCTTTCAAACTTCTTTTATATAACATAATATCATAAAGACCTCTATCAAGGAAATTAAAGGTGATTTACCATTACACTACCATTATTATGGAAAGCATGACAACCAATGTAATCATAGTTTATTATCTGTAAAATTATATCAATTGACATAAATGACGAAAAATGACATCTACCTGTATACACTTGTTTTTTCCACTGACAAATCTCTGATTTAATTGTTATTGTCAATGGCTTAAGTCTTACCACCGGAATGAAATGCAGGAATGCATTGCCTTAAAATAATATAGAGCAACATTTTTTTCACAATGTAGTTTGTGTGTTTGGTTGTTTGGACTCATCAGCCCTTCTCACATGATTGCTGGCTCTCCTCGTTTCTGCATGATCTGAATGGACTGCCTTTATATAGTCTCTATATCCAAAGTACTTTACAATATGCCTCTCATTCGCACACAAACTCACACAGCGATGGCAGCGGGCTACCACGCACGCACTGGCTTAACCATCATTTGAATTTTGCTGGGTCACTCTATGATGTGACCTGCCTTAAATGTTAGTTTTGCCTGCAATAATGACTTATGACACATTTTGATCAAATGAAAAGGTTACCGGTGCTGTATTATGATAATGATATCTTACCCATACAACACAGCCATTACTAATTACATAATAAGTTAAAATGTCTTCTGTGAAAAAGACCTACTTCCAGTGTAAAGGTGGTTAGGTCTAAAGCTCTGCTAGCACCTTTAGGTGTTCATTGCACTTGTGAAAGTAAACTTAGTTGTAGGCAGCGTGGCTCTCCTTTAAGAGGTCAAAAAGGTCAGCTATGGAATTCAGGTCCTAGTGTGCATATGTTTCTCTTCAGCAGATGGCAACTCTAGCTTCCTCTATGAGGTGGAAGGTTCCTATAGGTTCAAACTTATAACACATGTACAATGACCAGTGAACATGTGTTTCTTTGTTTCCAGAATACTAAAAAAGCTGTGTTCTGGTATTTTTCTGATAGTTCTGGCTTCTGGCTGTCTATCTCCTATTGTACAATATATCTTTGTCAACGACAAGTACATGTTTGCTGTGTTTTGTTCAACTTTAAGAGCATAGGGCAGTTTCTTCCACGACACACACTACCGTACCAAAGTGTAGACACGTTTTTAATTTTTTTTAGGGCTAAACCAGTACTGTGGATCAAATATATGGAATGTAGGTTTGTTGACATTCTGCCCCGTGAGGTAGGAGAGAAAAGGGCCTCAAATGGAAGCTGTTCATCCTCTCCAGATAATGATGGCGCTCGATAAATTCCACAGCAACCTGCCCATCAGATTTTGATGTATCGTGTGTACAACTGGGAATTCTCACATCGTTGTGGCTCTAGAGGAAAGATCAGAGGCTTTTCAAACACATTAGGGCTCAAATGTTGGATGGATGGTTTCAACAAGAAACCTCACCATCATTAGGCTCTACCACTAGTCGGAAGAAAATCGCTGCTGTTATCATTCATGTTACTATCTCCAGGATGTTTTGACTTGAAAACCTTTTTCACTGCTGTAACACTGTAACCTGCTTATTATGTTCTTTGAGATAAATCCTTAAACTGTAATGGATTACAGTACATTTCATTACAGTACAGTAGATTTTAAAGTAGATTATTGCAAATCCATTACATTTGAGCTGTATTTCGTGTGTGGACGATTAAATTTGAGTAGGTGAGCCTGTCCCTGGAAAGCACTGCAGTCATGTGAAAACCTTCTTTCTAGTTAAAATTTACTCCATCCTCCATGCACTGCAGAATATATTACAAAAGAAACACATTCACAACACAAGGAATGTTACAATGACAATCTGAGACCAAGGCAATTTGTTTCCTTCTGTAATTCCTGAATGATTACAATCTGGGACTTTCATGAGACAGCTGTTTATTTCTTTAGCCTTTTTTTCCTCTTGTTGTCTTATTTTTTAATCTCGGGCTTTGCTCTGTTTCGCTGTAAAGTACTGTGTGCACAATAATGCAATGGCAAAAACAAATAAAATATGGATTAGTGTCAGATATCATACCCCTGTGCTTCTGTATACAATGTAGATATTGACAGAAGAATATCAAAAGGTATGCCCAGGAGAAATTAAACATCTGAGCATCCAAAATCAAAAGCATTGGTCCTTTTTAATTAGCTAGTCACAATGAGAATATTCTTCCCCTAGATGAAGCTCAACCTTTGGTATGGTCACGCTTTGTGTTAATAGTTTTTTTTTTAATTGTTTCTGACTCTCCAACCCCCCCTCCATCTCTGTCCTTAATTATCATCATACCTGACATTTGTCTTCCAGTAGTGTTATTCTTAAACTGAAGCTGCCTATAATCAGTATTTACTCTTAATATTTTAAAGCTGCACTAATTCATATTTTTATATTAACAGCTCAAATGACTCAGTGTACCTTGAAATGCAAGTGTCTCTAGTAGTGACAAATCTACAGAGAATTATTACCCAACTCAGCTCTACAAAGCTTTATAGCATCAGCCACAAGAGGCAGCTGTTTTAAGAACAAAAAGATGTGATGAACCAACTCTTTGCTACCTGCCCAGAACCATACAGGCAACAAACAAACTTTAGCGACTAGCTGTTGAACATAGTGGAGTTTTAGCAGCTAACAAGTTAAACTCCAAATACTGTAAATGGTAATGTTACTCCGAATCTGCTGGATTTTTAAAAAGAGGAATGTTTGTTAACATGTTAGCCATATCAACTTGAAACAAACGTGATTTTTAGCTTGCTGTGGAGTGACCAAAACAGATTACTACAGCTTTAAGACTTTTTTCATGCCCAAATCTATTCACTCAAACTTAAAATGATTGACAACATCAAGCCTTTTGTACTGCTTTTTAATCCAATCTGAATCAGATTAGATTTCTAATATGACTTTTAGGCATTATTGACCTGTTACACAACCAGATTAATATACAGTATTGATTTAATTTTATCGATAACAAATAGAGATGGAAGAGAATGTAATGAATTACAAACACATGTGAACAACAGCAATCATGATCTGTCCACACACTGTAGGCCACTCCAGCAAACATGTCCTCTTCAATTTTCCCTCAACAGTATGTCCACTATCATCTCATACTCTCAACCCTAATTTCTTCTGTCAAATCATTATCTCACTTTCTTTCAATCCCTCAGCCTTCCCCCAATTTCTTCCTCAACTTCCTGCTATCTCACCCTTGTTTATCTCCAGCAAAGAAAGATGCAGAGCTCCTGAGTCTGGTGAAGGTTCACAACCTCAGTTCTCCTGTCAGGAGCCGTCTCCTCTTGAGTTATATGGAAGCTGAAACAATGACAGCTGACATGTTGCACATGATGTCAGGGAACGCTGCCAAGCCTATCCATGCCTCTGAGTCTTCTAGCTGCACACACACAAACACACTTGTCATCGGCTAAGATCTTTTCTATGCCATATACTCAGCATAGCCAGCCGACGGGAACAAATTCTTTAACATGGATATGTAGTTAGCCTAGATAATATTCTCCGTGGCTGATTCCTTATACAACACATCGTCATCTAAATGTAGAAACATTGAATTTAACTCAAAATGAGCTCAAAGGAATGTGATCACTCACATTTAACGTGAACCTGCTGAACATGTTAATGGGCAGAGTTACCCTATGGAATTATTTTCGTTTCAAAGATACTGAACAAAAATCCCCCAGAATCAAACTTTGAGAATGAATAAACACATTTTGAAAAAGAAAAAGACCTCAAAGTAATACAACCATACATGCACAATTTGCACAACTTTTCACTATCAAATGTATTGTATTTTGTTTTTGTTCAAATAAAAACATAATATTTAGAAGTGGCATTACTATATTTATTGATAACAGTTGCATATAGTCGCTGCTACCAAACTTGCACTGATAACTGTCCCATAGGCTGATTCTGAACTTAAAAAATCTTTTTGTGCACCAAAAACATAGAATTATCTACAACACATGCTCAAGGTCGAAACTCTTGCTACCCCTGGACATTTCAAGACAATGATCTCAAACCACTTCACCTCAGTGTGAGCATTCACTGAGTATTGTCCTCTTTTGATTCGTAACTCTGTGTATTTCTCTATATCTCGACATCATTGCAAATGAGGGGAAACCTCAATGATTTTCCAGGCTTAAATAAAAGGTTTGAATGAATGAATATTTGTCCAGTTAAGATAATAAGGACAAACTGCTGGTAACTTCTGACATTGTTTTGATATCTGACTGACGACCTCTGTAATGAAATTGTTGACAGCTTGTCATATTAGCTGCTTATGCTAACGTTAATGTTAGCTTAACCGACTGACATGACTAGCTGCTTGACACTGCAGAGTCCTGAAGGTCCAGATTCCGAATAAGTTGATAAAAAGCTTAAAATGCTAATGCGTGTGCATAAATGTTGAATGAGAAATAGCAACAGCTCTGTCCACCCGCTGGTTGTCATTTACACTCAACAGCTGCTTCTACCTGCTAGCTAATGGTCTAAAATGGATGTCAGGTGATGGACTTTTAGGAACAATGAAAAGACACAACCCTGTCCTTATCCTTTTAAAACATAAACATAATATATTCATACAAAATGCTGGTACATGAGAGAGAGAGCATATTAATCAGGCTCGGATTTTTGGATTAGCTACGGCTGAGTAAATCTTTTAGTGACCGTCTTTGCTGAAAGCAACATTAGGTGACTTAAGCTTTCACTTGCTACAGCACTTTAAAACACTGTTAAATATGTACTTAAAATCTTAAAATTGATTCTTGGGAGATTTTGTTCAATAATACTAAAACAAAAACAAACCCATGTTATTCTACCAGCTGTCTCAGTACAACTCTTTCTGGTTAAGAGTAACAGATGCATAATGTGCAATAAGAAGACTAAAAAATCTAAACTGCAGCATCATTTTGACCTGCCCATGCAGCCAGGAAGCAGAAAACAGAATTGCAAAGAGCACTGGTGAGAGGAGTTGAGGAGGAGGGTAAACTGCATGAATCACAAAAGTGATGGGTGGAAAATGTTCAATATTGCAGGAGGGCTTCCTGCCCAGAAGACATCATTATATGCATCAAGCGATTTATAAGAAGCCAGGCTCTCTCTATAGACAGTGTACATATGTACTGTATGCACTGGCCAGCCACTAATTGTGAGGGAGTTTTATTTATTTTTTTTTTTTTTACAAAGATTTAACTACACTAACGAGATCACGAAGGTTGTTTAAGGTAAGAGACCTCACTCTTTTATAGTGTATTTATAACTTAATA
>JAVQJV010100901.1:0-29160 GCA_036024995.1 Gadopsis bispinosus | reverse complement strand
TGGGCAGCGGAAGGATGTGAGCGACTTTGACAAGAAACCAAACTGACGGCTGGACGACTGAGTCAGAGCATCTCCAACACTGCAGCTCTTGTGGGCTGTTCTGGTCTGCAGGGGGCAGCACCTACCAGAAGTGGTCCAAGGAAGGAGAACTGCTGAACTGGAGACAGGGTCATGGGGGGCCAAGGCTCACTGATGGTCGCGGGGAGCTAAGGCTGGACCGTGTGGTCCGATCCAACAGAAGAGCTTCTGGAGCTCAAACTGCTGAAACAGTGGTTCTGATGGAAGGCTGCCACACTGTCTGAGTGCTACGGCTGATCGCTGTATGTTGTGAAGGGATTATCCGACAGGTGACTCTGTCACTTGGAGGAACCTCATAACTTCTCAAGCTACATGTGCAAATCAGGAACATTTGAGCTTTAGTTCTGGCTGAGCTGAACTTTATTCACAAACGTAACCAATTACCTTAAAATAAACCTGCTAAACATCTGTTTTGAGAAACATCGCGAACATCATTGAAAGGCAACTTGCAGATTAATTCTTGCTCCACCGCACTCCACAACTCCTAATAAATAGCAAAGACGCACTTGTTGAGTAACTCTGGATTCAAGGACGATATAGTAGATAGTGATAAATCAATGTAATGTAGCTGAACAGGGACTAATGTCTAGCTCCAAGAGATCTGTAAATGATGTCCACAAAGAATCGCTATTATAATTAATAATAATCAGCAGCTACTTAAACTGTGTAAACCGTGTGTCATGATATGATATGATGTAAACACGAAATACACATTATGTGCGCTCTATGGGTTTGGAATACGTGCCTTTACACCTATAAAGAAAGTTACATGAAAGTCAGTTTCACAGAAACCAATGTGACTGGTGATGCTGCCAAACATATCTGTGTACTGGACAGGAAAATACAGCCCTGTGTGTCTGTACTGTACAGACTCTATGCACAGTGTGATTTAATGGTGAGCGTCTACCCCGTTCACCTGGAGGTGGCAGCGCCGCGCACCTGCAGCACCCAGGTGTGTGTGTGTGTGTGTGTGTGTGTGTGTGGGCCCTATCCAGGTGACTGAGTGTTCATTAAAGCGTACTTTTAATGGAAGAGTGTTCAGTTGGTGCTCAGTCAGGCATGGCGGATGAACTTTGTCCGCATGGTTTACTAAAGCGGCTCGCTGCCCGTCCTCCCCGTCACGTTCTCTCTCAGCGGCGGAAATTTCAATTTCAAAGAGACTGCAAATCAAAGTCCGTCTCTCCTCCCTCGTCTCTCTGCTACTTTGCACCACAGTTAACAGAATTCATTCATTACGGCGGCAGCAAAAAAAACTCCACATGCTAGATACACGATACAGGCGTCGAGGACTATCTGGCTTGAAGAACATACTCGGAGTGTGTGGCCAACATGGCTCGACAAAATGTCCGCTGCCTAAGTGAGGTGGTAGTAGCACTTTAGCTCTTGACTTAATCTTGGTGAATTGACTTTTTCTAAGAATTTACGTCCAAGCGCCCCCTTGTGGGCTGCAAAAGAAAACGACATCGACAGTACATTTACATCAGTAAGCCAACATGTCCCGCCCCCTGATTCATTGAAATGAATGGGGAGTGAAATCAGGTCTGACCACACTTTCACAGGTTGCTGGAGACATTTGTCACTACTAGTCTTGCCAGCCCCGCCTCCCTCACCCTGTACTTGCCTGACAGCAACTACTCACCAATGACAGGAGCCGCTCCTCGGCGGAAAGTGAAGTTTTGGCTCCAGGCACCAGCAACAAATCAAAAAAAGGGGGAGGGAGGTGGATTATTGGTTTGGGCTTAGAGATTGGTGGGCTGTGGGCTTGATTGACAGTTTCTTGTGTGTTATTGGGAGATTGCGTCATCATCATGCGTGGGATTTAAGTCCACTACAGTCGTCCCTCGAAGAGATGCTCCTCCCATCCCCTCTACTGACGACGCCGACGGTTGGGAGTTTTTATTAACACCTCCACCTAGGACACAACAAGATGGGAGTCAGATAATAAGGAGCAGGAGACGTATTCTCTTTTCCTCGTCCATATTGCTTTGAGTTAGTTACCGTGCCCTGCAGAGGAGGAGGACGGAGGCAGAGCGAGGATGTTGGCGGCGGCTCCTCCTCCTCCTCCTCCTCCTCCTCCTCCTCCGTTGGTCTGGGAGCAGACGTTAGCATGGCGTGCAGCGGCTTTCTGTTTGTAGTGGTTGCTGTGCAGCTTGTATTTCATCAGGAGGATGAAGATGAAGACAAGGACAGAGGCCACAATGATCCCCCCGATGATGATGATCATGGTGCCTCCCAGGAACTGGAGAAAAAGATAAAAAACATGCCTATGATTTTATAAGTGGCACAGTCTGCGAAGTGGCTCATTGAGTTCTGATTTACAACATCACACCATCATAAAGTTAAACTAAAACCTTTTACCTTTATCGATAGCTTTAGAGTTGGCTAATTACTTGAGTTTTGATTGTTGACCATTGAATCAAACCTTTAAGTCAACATAAAGAATTCTTTAAAGTATGGAAGCCCATTTGCACAAATGTGATGGAAAAAACAAAAAGATCCTGTAGTCATTATGATGAGAAATGTCCTCAAAATTTGCATAAGCCTTTGTGTTGGTGCGTCATAGTAACAGAAGCAAGTATGGTATGTCTAAGCCAAAATATAAACTGAGAAACATTTTATTATTCCAGAATTATTCTCATTATAATTACTTATAGGATAGTTATTTCCCCATCACATTGGCATAAACGGGCTTCCATATAGGAAAAGTCAGAATAATATGAAATTTAAACACCAACAGTTCAAATGAGAACTGGTCAACAATCTTAATGACGATTTAAAACTAATGAACATGAATTTATTATTTTTTCACATATGTAAAACTTTAAACTCGCTTGTTTTTTTCACCCACGCAGAAAGACACAGATTTTATACTTCTGCACGCTCAGGTCTTCTGTGCACGCAGCAAAAGACCCTTGAAGCTCCTCGACACAATAACTGGAAGCAGTAAATTGGACAAAGAACCAAGTTCCTCATTTCCAGAAGTCAAGAGACTCTGACGCTGCTGAAATAAATCATTTATCCAAACTCCGGCTGTTCAGCTCTACACGCTGTCTGACAGATGCGGGTGTAACGTTAACACACTTGCCTGGTCTCGTATAGAGTGACAGCGTCCGTACTCCGTCTCCGTACTGAAGGACACGCAGCCTACCAGCTTGGTGCCCGTCAGGGCGGTGATCCCGTCATCGTAGACGGCCAAAACACACAGCTCGTAGTCCCGCGACGACGCCAGGTCGCTCAGCAGGAAGTACTTGTGGTTGGCTGGGATCATCCTGAATGAATGAGGGGAAGGCAAAGACATTTTATTTCATGTTGTCCTGATTCGTAGGACAACAACTCTTCCACAGGGGTTCAGGTTTGCGGAGGAAGAAACAAATCACTTCTTCCCGTCTCTTGTTTCAGCGGTAGATAGACGACAACGACAGGAGGAGAGAGCCGTCCTGCAGCCACAAGCAGAAGTCACATGGCTCAAAAGAAGCTCGTTTCTTGGGCTGAACTGTGCAGTTAGCCACACATCTTCTTTACTCTTTACATTAGTCAGAGATCCATTAAGAAACAGCGGAATGTGAGTGACGTCTGCTTCCTCTTCTGTGCGGCCGTTTGCTGTGGCTGGCCAGCTTTTTGACTTTTCCGTATTATATAAGACCAAGTTCTTTTCTAATGCAGAGGACTAATAACTAAGGTGTTGAAGTCATGTCAAGTCTTTAGGGAATGAAGTGGATCCGTCTCGAAAATGACATGGTATGTCTCAAGAGGTCCATCTGGACATACAATAATATTATAAATATAATACAAAGTCAAATCTACAGCTAGATGGTCATATGATTGATTACAGTGAGCTATGCTGCAAGACAAACATAAAATAAGATTCATTTGAACATATTTCCCACAGCTGGAACATGGTTTCGATAAATTGCATATTTGCAAAAGTACATAAAACTGCAGTAAATGGTGCAACTTCACTGCGAGTATCACCGCGTGTCATCACAACAGTGACAGGAACATTTATCCCAGAGAATGACTCGCATATATATACAAAGAGATATAAATATATTTTATAAAGCACTGTAGAGCTGCGAAGGGCTGCTCTCTACAGCCAGTGTTAAAACAGTTTGTGCATTTCATTTCAGTGAACATTGTTCTGAAGGCTCTTGTACATCGAGTGCGCCTCGAAGCAAAAACTTTAACTGCATAAAAGCGCCATTTGCATTTACCGTGAGACAAATGCAAGACAGTTCCCTGGTTATTATGTAAATGTTGCTGACATCAGCTGCGCTCGATGCGTCAGTTCGATGAACCGAGTGTCAGTGGAGAGGAGAGGCCACCAGCACCTGTAGGCCCGCACAGTCAAAATCCACAGAACCTGTTGCAAACCAACAGCTGGTCCAGGATCTGATCACGTAGCGGTGTAGCTCTACAGCTCATCAAAGTGCCGGATGTCATCAATAAGGTGACCTGCTGTAGTGAAGTTGCATGTTATGGTTCGTTGAACAGTCTTGCTGCAGGCCAGAAAAGGAGAAAAGTGACTTTGGAGCGCAAAAAATAAAAGTAGCATTTCGTCAGAGCACAATTTCACCCTGCGTGCAATTAGTTACAGATTTTTTAATGACATGTAAATTGCCCGGAAGATTGTTGACACGTTGGTTTTTATTACCGTTTTAATTCCATTTCTGTAAATTTGAAAATGATCTCATCTGTGATGGAACTTCCACTGCAGTTTTGCAATTTTGGGATATCACTCAAGGGTCATTATTTATCTCCCAGGGTTCATACAATGTCAGGAAAGTTTGGAAAATTGAATTAATGTTAAGTCAAGGATATGTTTTCAAGGTTAGGACTGTGCTTGAATTTGAATAAAGTCCTTGAAAAATCGACACAGTTGCTTCCTGCATTTTCATGCATGTACATTTGATCCTTCTCAGTCCAACCTTTAATCTGAACATGCCGCTGCAGACTTGTCCCTCAGCTTCCCGTCTCGGCTCGTCTGTATCTAATCTAGACGTGATAGTGCTCATGCACACCTGCTTAGATTCGTGCACTGATATTACAGCTTTGCTGGTCATAATGACTTCTGTTCCAGTTGTGCTGAAGAGAAACAAAAGTAGAGATCTAACACAATGTTCTGGTAAAGAGAAGAACAGAGGAGTTTTCCAATAATACAAAAGATTGAAGTTGAAGTAGAAAATTGAAGTGTAGAGAATATCCACACGGTGCAGAAGGGGAGAGGGATGTTGCACTTTCAATTTTCAAGCTGAAAATCAAAGGCTAAAGGCAGAGTGAGATTAAAGACAGAGGGGAGGCGAGGGCGACGACGAAAAGGGTAAAGACGAATATCGGGAAAAGAGAAAACAGACAAAGAAGAAGACATTCTGGAGAAGTGAGGAGGAGGAGACAGATGAAGAAAGATGGAGGTGGTGAGGGAGGGAAATAAAGAAATGTCAGAGCAGATGAAACAAAGGGGAAGATGAGACACAGAAACACGAGAGGACAGATTTATTGTTTATTCAGAGACATGAGCAGAGATGAAACGAGAAAGGTGGAGAGATGAAAACATACAAACTTTACATTTTTCAGTTTTATGTCAGGAGCCGACAGCGATGCAGAATCGTCTCCACTGTTGGAACCCAGTTTCTGGTTCTTGGCTGCAGTAAATACACGGCAACAGTCTCGGTCCTGATCAGCTGACAAAGCCGACTGCACTTTGATTCAAGGGGGAGCTCACACCTTCACATCCACCGCTGATGTTGGACCAAAACGTCTTCAGTCTCCGGCGTTACTCTCAGCTCGCTTTGTGTGTTGCAGCAGTAGCTCGATGCTTCAAGGTGCAAAATATATAACATATATACACTATATGATCTATCATTTTAAAAGAAATATTCACTCATTATCCATACTGCTTATCCCGAAGGGTCGCGGGGGGGCTGGAGCCAATCCCAGCTAACGTTGGGCATAAATATAAGTGGGAATAATCAGCTCATTACGCAATAAGCCCGCGTCACAGAAAGCTGGAACACTGAACCTCTTCACATGCAGGGGCCACCCTCAAGGTGATCGGGTGATTCCTGAATCTGATGCGAGTGCAGGTAGTGATGGAGGAAAGACGAGAGGACAGCTTGCAAAGAAAGTGAAAGAACAAAGAGTATTCTGTGCTGCAGAGAGAGAGAGAGAGAGAGAGGAGGAGGAGATGCTATCAATGGAATGATAATTGAGCGGAGAGGCAGGGGAGCTGTGAACTAGGCCACCGTCTGAAACAGCAAGATTACTGCCAACGCTGGACCGACTCATCTGCTCCGACACACAGTCGAATCCAAAGACACACAGTCTGTTCAGCGAAGGTCTGACAGGGGCAGTAGATTTTCTTTTATCATAGTATGCTACGCTCATGCCAACTACCGTACTGTGTGGTTAGATTGAGGCAACTGTATCATGCCCATCCACCACCTTGACCTCAACACTCTTACCTTCCACCTCTATAGGCGACGCAACGTCCTGCGATTGGACTTGACCCGGGCATTGGATGTGCAGCGTGAGGTCATCCGATATGGTTGTAATTCCTGGGCTGAAGCCAACCAGAACTGAAAAGGAGAGCGGGCACTGGGCCCAAACAGCACTCCTAATGAGCGCTAATGTTGCTCGGAGTCAGCTGGATGTGTGTGGATCATTGTGCTCATGGTGTCAGCCTTGCAAATCCAGCTTTACTGTGTTTGATTACGGTGCTGCGACTGAATCCGAGAGAGAGAGAGAGAAGTGAGGGTGTATTTACAGCTGTATTCTGTGTGTGTGTGTGTGTTCCTGCAGATGCACACACCCTTTGTCTGTGTCCTCTGGGTGTGTGTGTGTCCTATATATTATTCAGGTGTCAGCCGGTGCAGGTCAGTGCCTATTTATCAACACCGGATCGGAGGTGACAAGACAAGGAATGGAATTATAAAGCCGAGCCTGACCTGCTGGGCATCGGTGTGTGTGTGTGTGATAGTGAGAGATAGTGCTTCCAAAGAAAGGTGCCTCAGTGTTACGGTGTCTATATGTGTGTTAGAGAGAGAGGGCCGGTCTATTACAGAGATCTATAAATGCTGCAGTTCTGCATCAGACTAATGGCTGAACGAATGCCGAAGGCTCTCTGTCTCTCACACACAGAAACAGGAGAAATGTACAGAATGAAGCCGCTATTGTTGCCTGTGGCCTTGTTGTTGCTCGAGGTAAGTCGTGTTTCAGCCTGAGGCCAGCGAATGCAACAACACGGCCGGAGTTGGCGGTTCAACTCCCTGCATAGCTCAACTGGGAGAGGAAGGCACCAAGTCTACATCAGAGCGAGCTAAAGAGCGTAACTTTTCAATAACCTCAGTGGACAGCTCCATCGGAGAGCTGGATATTTCATATTGATGAAAGAAGAATTTGTAGCTGTAACGTCTGAACGTCTCCTCTGGTGTGTCGGCGGAGGGATTTTAACTTCCTGGTTGTTTCCATGAACCCAATGGATCCTGTGCAGTTTGTCTGTCTCGCAAATAACATGTTGTGATGCCACAGACGTCACGTGATTAATCACACCGCATGGATGTTCATAAAACACTTTGCATTCTCTGCCGACATGTGCGTTAGAGACTCCCTGGGTTAACAAGTAGCTGTCCAGTTTGACAAAACACCCCAGTATTCCATAATAATATAGGAAGAGCATCTGCACATTTATCAAGAGGGTCACTCCACTGATTTTACACGTCAGAGTCACTTTACCTGCCTGTGAAATATCTGAACTGGGGCTTGTGGACTACAAACGTACAAACAGAAAAATACTGCGTTAACTGGAGGTGTGGACGTTTTCCAGACAAAGTTAGGGTCTAAAGAAAGACACAATCCAGTTGCATTGTGGGAAATGAATATCTCTTCATCTGCTGCTGAATGTGGCCATTTGTTTTTAAATCCGTCTCGTGCACGTCCTCGAATGTTACGTGTCATACTGAAACAGCGGAGCAGCGAAGGTATCAATGACCCTGTTACCTGTAGAAAAACATGTGTGTGTTGTTCGCTTCTTGAAATGTACACTTCTTTACTAGGTATAGAAAATACATTCGCTTCTCTTCTTCCTATTTCCTTCTTTCTTTGTAATAAAAACAGACAATAAGGAACTCAAACCAGTCACAGCACATCGGCTCATAGAGGATTAGACCAACGTCTTATGACCAAATGAAATGAATAGCTGCAGCCAGTGAAGGTTATTCTTTAAGCTTCATATTCTATATTACCCTTCCCTCAGGGCGGGGAACAAGCTAGACTCGTGCATAATGAAGATCAGAAAAGGGCAGAGATAACTGCAGGTTAAATGTGTCCGCGTGGCCGTGTGCATCGTTCACTCGCAGGACGCTGACTGCTCGAAGTACTGTGGCTCGGCCACAAGCGAACTTAAAGCCCGGCGAGACGGATTCCTGTGTGATTCCGTGAATCCCGCATCCTCGCAAGGCGAAGTCAAGATGGGCAGCAACACAAATAAAACCCTCGTCAGAGACACCGCGTGACCTGCACGCCGCAACGCAGGCATTCAAAGATAAAACGTGTTGCCAAGGTACCCAAACCAGAACATTTGCAGATTCTGGAAGCCTTTGTCAAACATCACGGGATCGTTACATTTGAACTATTATAGATTTCTGGATCACACAAGTGTCTGTGCAGATGAATCAAACACCGGATTATGTTGAAAATCAAGTACTTTTCAAGGAGAATATTCCAATTCAAGCACATTGTACGAATCCAGAAGGTGCGTCATGCAAACTGTGTTTTGTTGAATCGCTGCACCAACAGAAACAGAACCGTCGGGGTACTTTTCCAGCAGATACGTCCACAGAGGTACGATGGGAGCGCGCCAAGAGCGGCTTTTAGAATAAAGGTGTACCAATACAAATCCCTACAGGGCCAACAAGCCGAGTGTGTAATTGACAGCAGCGAGTCAGAGCTACACAATTATTACTGAACCTGAGGGAGGCGCCTGGCAGACTGTCAGCCATCTGAAGACACTGAGCCGAGGGACGCAGGGAGATAAAGCTCACCAATAATCCAACAGCAGGAAGAAATGTGGAACACAAGAACACAAGTTGTTTTCAGGGAACATGGAACTCGATTCCTGAGTTCTGCCGGGACCAAACTCAACAGCACTGCATCAGCAGAGCTCTCTGTTATTCTGTTTAATTTGACTTGGCTTCTATTACTGAAAATGTGACTTTATGGAGATTCCACAGGAAACATAGACATCACAGCCTGTAGACACAAGGTCAGGGCGTTAGTTGCTCCGCACATCCTCACTTTCATCGTCTCTCAACCTCTGAATCTCAACGAGGAAAGGAAGAAAAGGACAGGAGCGTTGGAGGAGGGAGGAAAAGAAATGAGCGACGAGGAGGATGAGTAGAAGAAGAAAAAGCATCCTTGAGTAGAAGACGAGACGGCCAAAAAATAAATAAAAGTACCAAGGTTCATTCACAACTCAATACACGAAAATGTGTTTGGCATCACACAGATGGTGCGAGTGAAAGCAGGAGATGCATCTGTGTCTGTGGTGAACAAATAACAGACCGTCAGTCAGAAATACAACAGAAACCCCTCCTTCCCGTCTGCAGGCTGTTAAACTGGTGAAAACACACTAAGCAAGCGGAAAGGTTTAACCTCGGGGAAACAGAAAAGCGATGGCATTTAAAATGGTTGACCTTCTCAGCAGATAAAGACACATAAGAACTCATCAAAACGGGGTTAAAACAGCTAAAAGCTATTCCCGAATCCACACTGTCGCTGGTGATAAACTCAGTAAAAATCAGTTATCGTGCGATTGGCAAATATGGGTTTGGAGTCTCAAAAACGAAGAATTCTGGATCAAATTTGGCTTCAAAGTGAAGCATTAGATATCTAAGCAGTGAATGCTGAATACTCTGCGACAGGAGCATCCCACGCCCTGCACGGTACGTCCACATGCACACTAACTTTTCACGTTTATTCCAAATGTAGCATTTTCCGATGGAGACATGGTTTTTCTTTTGGATGTGTGAGCAAAGTTCACGCGGTCCAATAAGGCTGCACGCAAACGGGAATATTAGCTTCATTAGCCGTGTAAACAGCTTAGCAGCAACGTTGTCTTTTTCCGGAAAAAGGGCAAAACCCATAAGTATTTGGACAGTGACACCACTTTTGTACTTTTGCCTCTGTGCACCAGCTTTAATTCAAGGGGTTCAACAAAAATATCACATTAACCGTTTGGGAATTACAGCCATTTTTATACAGAGTCCCACATTTTCAGCCAACTTTCCAATTTCACCTAACTGTATAATGAATGATGATAATGCAGTTTCCTGGTTAATGAAAAAGTCAAAATAAAATGCCTACATTTCAACATGTGCTACCTACGTTTCTCTTGCTTGTCTTTGATTTCTGTATTAATTTCTTCAAATGTGAAACAGATCAAAGGAAATGATGTCTTCTGTTCTTTCTTTTGGGAAGGAGGGGGTATGTACTGATGACGTTTGGTTTGTAACTGTCATCATTTGTAGCACAGGTTTTTAGAAGTTTTCCTGACATTAGCAAGATAAAATGTGACGCATTAATCTCAAAGTGCAGCTGGGGCTGATGGGAGTTCAGTCATTGCTTGTGCTTGCAGATGTCATGAACTAAAGACGGAAACGTCAGGTGATCGCTGGAGTCAAAGTCTGGACACATAAATGTCAAAACGACGAATGTGTTGGAACAGCTGACAGACGCCGTTCGGTCCCTTCTGCTGACATTTGTGACTCTTAAAATTCTCAGTCTTTCAACTTTTATGTAGCAACAAGGATGACGTCTGCAGGAGCGACACCGAGGGCTGTGAGCCTGAGCAGGAGAGAAAAGCTTTTGATTGGATCGCAGCCGGCTGTCATCTCCTGTACTGGATGTTGTCTAACTGGACACCCTGGCGGGACAAAGTGACATTTGGCTGAAGGAGGAAGGGCAGGAGGGGGGGGGGGGGTGACATTACAGTGACTTTCTAAAGGTCTGTGCGCCGATAGAGTGATAGAAAAATGGCGGTTAGGAGACAGGAGGATGAGAACAAAAAGGGAGGTGGAGTAAGAGAGGAAACCATCTTAGCAGAATGTGATCGGCTGTTGTTTCCTGGACCCTCGCTCTCCTCCTTCCTCGCCTCCTTCCCCACTTCCATCCACCTGCTGTATGTCTGCATGAGCTGAGTCGTAGAAACAGCTTCTCTCCTTCACAGCACCGCATCAGTCCATCCCTCCTCCACCTTCCCACCTTTCTGTTCCGCCTCTCTCTCTCTCTGCTTTAATCTCCCCATCAGAATCGGGCAGATTGGTAATTAGGAAGCCAGTACGCACAAATTAAATTGCACACACACACTTTCTCACACTGTGCGTAATAAAGCCCTTCTCTCACACACACACACACACACTTCTGGTCCGGGACAGAAAGAGAAGAGACTATTAAAGGAGGTATAATCAATAGATTCATTTCCTGGCGCTGACAGAGGTTGATCTGCACCTGGACCCATAATCCTTAGAGTGTTTAGGTTAGCGAGAGAGAGAGAAAGAGAGAGAGAGAGAGAAAGAGAGAGAGAGAGAGAAAGAGAGAGAGAGAGAGAAAGAGAGAGAGAAAGAGAAAGAAAGGATACAGCTGGTCAGGTTATTCTTGCCCTGGGGCAGAATTTAGGAGGAGGAGGGAATACTGTAAAAAAAACAACCACTGACAGACACAGGGAGGGGGTGGGGATGTCAATCTGTTATCTCGGCACTTGCGGTTCTCGACTTTTCTGCCAGTGAAGCACGTTGAACTGAAAACCTGAGTGTGCGAGGAAGCTGAAAAAAACAGCAGCAGGGAGTCAAAGGAGGACGAGGAGGACGAGGAGCCGCTGAGATGAAGACCAGGAAGTTAAAACTTTGGACCGAGCAGCTTTCAACTCGCTCTCTTCTCCTTCACTGCTACATGGTCTGCTCCTTTTTCTGGAAAATAGTGATCTTCAGTTCACAGCTCAAGAAGAGTACGAGTTAGATGCTAAATTGTGCCAAATGCATTTTGATGGAAATGTAACACGACAATTATTCAAATCAGTTGCGACATTTCCTGCACGTGATCAGGTTCAGGCTCCAAGTCAGAAATGCTCCGCCTGCCTGAACAGAAGTATAAAAAGCTTTAGAAGCAACTGGATGTCGTAGGGAAACAAATGAAAATACACTGCCGGTGAAGGTTTTGCAGATGTTCATTAAAAAGGACAAAATGTAAAGCAGGTGGCGTTGCATGTCTCTCTAAATGTATTTGATGCAAACAGAAGGCATCTGATTTGAATATCCAACAGAGCGAGGCCATGCAGGTTTATCTCATCGTTTCATATATATGTATGTATATACACATACACACACACAGACACGTATTTAAACAGGGCTGGATTGATACTTTAACAGTTTACAGATCTCTCTCTGCAACACAAACACAAGGTCCAACACCGTCTGAACGGATCCTCCTCTCTTCCACAACACGTCTATTGTCCGTGTTGCACCAATGGCCTCGACTGTTCGTCTGTTATTATGACAGCAGACTTCAGAGATTTTTCCAACATCTACCTTTCATCTTTTTCACTTTCTGCAGCTACATTTGAGCCTTTCAGTGTGTAACATGAGCTGCAGTGATGTCGCAGTGTTGCTTCTCCTCATTTTGCTGCTAAGCTGTTACAGCTAATCGCCAAGAGCTAAACAGCTCTGTGGGGAGAGGCTACGCTAGCGGGAAGAACCCGTTGATAGGTGTTTCTAACATCTATTTCATCTGTAATGCATACTGTGTTCTGCAGAGCTGTGCTCCCCTGCAGCACGGGCAGCAGCGATAACAGCAACGATGGCCACTGAACTTCGCTGAACTTCTAAAAGTTTCATTTGCCCCGTTTGTCATGCCAATGCGATAGGGCAGCGGTAGCCTACAGGGAACAGCCGGCAGCTTCGAACTGGAAGATCAGCGGCGGGGAAAATGGATGAGTAACCCCTCCTCCCCGCAAACCCCTCGACAACTTCCGCGATGAGCCCCAGAGCTGCTGCTGCACAACCGGCTGACTGCAGCTGCTCAGTTCACACTGTTAAGGCAGCATTGGACAGCTCCCAAATGTGAATGTGAAGCAGGCTGGTGCATAACGGCAGGCACGCTCACTCGACTTTCCCTGGAAAGATAAAAAGGTCAGAAAAAGTTTGGGGGAAGCTGACTGAATCTGGACTTTTAGACTGCCGGGAGATTTTAATGAGGGATTGGAAAAAGGTAGAGGCGTCTTTGAATCAGAGCTGGTGAGCTTTGAGTCAGGAAAACAGAAAAACAGCCATGTAACCGGGATGTGCAGCCGAGATGAAGCTCAACAGAGCAGTTTGTGTTTCATATCACAGGTGTGCAGGTTTTAATATGTTTGCTGTGGTCATAACTGTGGACACACTCCCATTGCATCCCTGCTTCCCTGCTCCGACTGTGCAGGCCGCAGAGAAGCCCTGAACTCATTCGGGCTCACTGATTAAGAGATCCGCTCTGTTGTAAAAATGGTACATGGCGTGCAGACGGACCGTTTGCCCATTATGCCATTATGTTTATGATACCAACAGCCTATGAAGAGTCTCAGTCAGCGGGATATCTAGTCAACGAAGGTGTGACACAACATCTTCAAGAATGAAAACACACGGTGCCCTTGGCTGAGCACTTTCAGGCAATGAGCAGTGAGATTTCAGTGTTGAACATTCTGAAATCTTGTACGATCACATATCATTTTCACAAGTTTTCAGTTTTTATCGTGCAGCTGTTATAAAGCAGACAGGGCAGAAAATGCCCCACGTCAAATGGACAACAGCCTGAAAATCCCCAAATGTCCTCTTAGCTCTCTTCTCTCCTCATCTAACACTAAAAGAAGATTATTTAGGTAAGATGGAACGTCATTAATCCCAAAGGAAATTCTTGTTCCAGAGATTGCTCAAACACTATTATCACAGTAGGTTAAGTAAAAATAAGTTGTGATTGTCTAAGTTATGAGCTTTATGTGGCCTACAGCTTAATACGCTTAGAGGATAATGAAGGATATTGCTTTATTTCCACCTATTGTGTTAGTGTGCCCTGCACTCTTGGTGGATATATGAGGCAGCAAGTGAACACTTTGTCTCCAAGTTGATGTGTTGAAGCAGGAAAAATGGGCAGCGGAAGGATGTGAGCGACTTTGACAAGAAACCAAACTGACGGCTGGACGACTGAGTCAGAGCATCTCCAACACTGCAGCTCTTGTGGGCTGTTCTGGTCTGCAGGGGGCAGGACCTGACGTACGCTTTCTGAAGAGATCATTATCTACGATGGCCAAAGTATTTTAATATGTTGTGGCGACATGTGTTCTACCAAATGTGATGCAAATTGTTAATGCTGTAATTAATCCCCAGCTCGTCCTGGTTCTCAGTCGCCAAACAGTATTCGCTTGCTGAAGTAGAGGCGATATTTTCTTGTCGTACATGCTAGCTGACTGCTGCGGTGAACAGTGTTCCGTGCATGTGATGTGAAGCTCCTGCTGAGAGTGCACTTACAGTGAATATATTGCCGTGTTTTTCGGGGCAGATTGCTTCTCGGTATTCCAGTATTGCTTATCAGCATCGAGTGCTGCAACACAGCCAAGTCTTTTGAGTGACAATCGAAAACATATACCGGAAAAGGCGTCATTTCTAAATTGCTTTTAAAAAGTGCATTCACCTTCAAGTATTCGGGCTCTGACTCACCCTCATCTGCGTCTACAAAAAAAAGCGTGACTACAAGGAAGTGAATCAAACGTCACACTGGAGTCTGTTTGTCTTATTTCATCGAAATGATCCTGAACTGTATTCAGCTGTGTCAGCTGGCCTTGGATGAAAGCAGGTATTGAACTTCATTGATAACTGTGGTGGCTTTGTAGAACGCACACGGACATTTAATGGGAGCTGAGGCTTCTCTGCATCCGCTCTTTGGTGCAAAGATGAGGAGGCGAGCTCCTTTGTGTCGAAGAGGTTGTACAAACAAAAAGAGGAGCTATGCCGAAGCTCACTATATAATCCAAAACCTTGCTGTTTTCTTACCTACAGACATACAAGCAAGTGGCTTGAATGCAAAATTGCCCACTGCTATTTGATCGAGAAAGGTTCCTTCCATGTGATTATGAGAAATCATAGTCTTCTGTTTTGCCTCAGAGCAGCCTCTGGTGCTATCACATTGTAAACAATGTTTTTGTTGGGTACCTGAACCCAGAGCTGCTTCCTCACCACCCAGGGAGAATCCCTTTGACTAATCCCCAAGGCCGTCTTATCAAGCGTGATTGTATAGGGCCTTCAGTCCCCAGAAGACGGGCTAACCTTTATCTTGCCTGTTTTCTATTTCTGCATCTCTTTTCTTTTCTCTCCAGAACAAGGTGTTCGTGGGAGAAAGGAGACCTGTTAAGTGCTTACACCCTCCAATATGCGCAGCGCCTCCCCAATGGGCGTGCGTCTGAAACATGAAAGGCCTTGAATAAAATGGAAAACTTCTACTCAATTAGCCATGCAGCCAATCAGTGCGCGGTGACCCAGATAAGGAGTGTGATATTGGTGATGGCAGCAATAAAGACGTATTTTCACCGCAAGCCTTCCTTCTAATTAGCGTGATCTGCGGAGAAAATAAATTAATTTTGACAAAATGCAAAAGAGGTGGCGCGCTGGGAGGGTTAGACAAGGCAGTGTGACAGGAGGAGGGGGTGAGATTCAGAAGGCTTCTGGGGGTTAAGTGACTCCGCTGTTGGGCAATGGGTGACAATTACCAGTGAAATGAGATTTCGTGGCTTCGGGTTCCCCCTAAATACGGCGTTTGGTCAAAGTAATTGTTCAGGGTCGAGTGGGTGACACTCATGGATGATGCGTCTCTTGATGCTTCTGTACTTGGGGCAAACTACGGTGTGTACAGTATTAAGAGTGTGTCTACTGCCCTGCCAGGCTGCACATAAACCGCTGTATTATATTTAGGAATGCCCTCATTCTAACTGGGAACTAAAGGGTGGTGGTGGTCTAGAGGGCTTGTGTTGATGCTGATTGGAATACATATAATGCGCATTGTGCACCGATGCATATGGGTGACTGTTACTTTTGAGGTCGGTGTTTTATCCTGAGTATGTTTGATCTATTGTGAAATTTTTTTCCCGACCTGCCATAATGACTTTGACCCCATACCGAGCCCCCCCTTCACATTGACCTTAATTACAACAATAACTTGCCATGCCATCGTTTCCTAAATGTTATATGTTTTAAGGAAATGTAGAATGAACGGCAGGCGGTGATAATGCTGCTGTTTTCCACCTTAGATTTATTTACACCGTCCTAAAAGATGAACCCTTCACACGAGTGTGGCCAGAGCGGACAGGAAGTAAGAAGGTCAGCAGCCAAAGTGCCAGGAGGAACAGTCCTGCACGGCAGCACTGAAACGCCAACCTCTGCACTTCCTCCTGGAGGGAGGGTGCAATCAGTTGCCACATTAGCATCCACAGCAGAGGGGAAGATGGGGGATGTCACCCCACAGCAATCCGCTGCACGCTCAGCAGGTGTTGACATCTAGATTAACCTTGGACTGCCGTGAATCCAATTCCTCTGGAAGGCAGGATCTTATTAGAATGCATACAGACAGTTTGTATCCAATCCTTGGCTTCTGAGGTTCCCAGGTACTGCCCCTCATTCGCTGGCCTGTCAATCAAAGGGTTATGAGTGCATTGCTGCAGGGACGTGGGAAACCCGGAAGCTGAGACCCTCCTAATTCATATTACCGTGACGGCTCCTATCAAGTTCCTTCATGAGTGAGCGAGGCCGCAAAGTAAACTCAGTATGATGCACAACTTAACCCTTAATAAAGTATTTTGCAAACATGCCGTTTCTGGCCACGTGCTTATCTAGCTCAGCTGCAAACATACTTTATGTTCATGCACATATTTCACTGCGTTACACACACAGACTGCTGTATGCTGCTCAGTGACAGACACTTACTGCACACACATTATTCTGCACAGTAACAACATATCACAGTCACTGTCTCGTGGTCATTGTGACGTGGTTATGGCCCACCATACTGCAGTCAAGTTCATGTCAGCGGAGTTAAATTTGTTACGCGTCTGAACTATTTGATTCCTTACTTGTCACGCAGATGTTATCCTTACTTACTGCCATCACGACCCTCCTAAATCAAAGCAGGTGCTCCTCTGCAGTGTGCCTGTCACTCGCCATGCACATACCACGGCTCAGTACTATTATTTATTCCGCTGGAGTGCTGATGTGGGCAGCGATTTAGAGATCTGGAATAGGACTGCAACTACGGATCATTCTTATTGAATTATTTATGTGATTTATCAAACTAAGAAAATAGTGAAAAACCTCAAACTTTTGACATGATGTCTTCAAATTGCTTGTTTTATCCGACCAACAGTCCAAAAACCTGAAGACATTTGATTTTACTATCATTATGGACAACGAAACCGCAGCAAGTCTTCGCATTAAAGCATCTGGATTATTAATCATTAATCAGTATAGTTTCTGACGTAACAGTTAATCGACCGATCGTTTCAGCTCTAGTCTCGAACCAGACCCATGTAACATGGCCCTGAGTCTCTAAAGACACAAGATACGCATTTACTTAAAGAATTATTATTGTAGTAGGAGCATTTACAGCGATCAGCCATAACATTCAGACAGCATGGGCACCCTGAGCGTCCTCATATGCAACAAACTGCGATGCTCTGTGTGTTCTGACTCCTTTCTATCAGAACCAACATTCACTTCTTCAGCAGTTTGAGCTACAGAAGCTCTGCTGTTGGATCGGACCACACGGTCCAGCCTTCACTCCCCACGAGCATCGATGAGCACGGTGACCCTGTCCCCGGTTCAGTGGTTCTCCTTCCTTGGACCACTTTTGGTAGGTACTGACCCCTGCAGACCGGGAACAGCCCACAAGAGCTGCAGTGTTGGAGATGCTCGTCCAGCCATCACAGTTTGGTTCTTTGTCAAAGTCGCTCACATCCTTCCGCTGCCCATTTTTCCTGCTTCAACACATCAACTTGGAGGACAAAATGTTCGCTTGCTGCCTCATATGTACCCCCCGACTGTCAGGTGCCATGGTAACCAGATAATCAATGTTTTTCACTGCACCTGTCAGTGATCATGAAGTTATGGCTGATACGCCATAGGTAAATCACAGCAGTGTTCATTTTGACAATGAAAACTACAACGAAAAAATATTCATTGATGACCAGTTTTTCACGACAAAAAAGAGACTAAAACTAAATAAAAAGTCACCATTACTTCACGATAATGGACAAATGAACTAATTATTGTTTAGTTTGCATTTATTTTAATGCAAAGTCTTCTTCAACAATCTGCATGCACTTGCAGAAACACCCACCGCCCAAACATATCTCTTGTTGGAAGGTTGATTTAGCCGCTAGACCTGTTGCGCTACCGTTAGTACGAAGAATCTTGCATTCAGTAACGTCGTGTCTCTGTCAGTAATGTTATCTGAGAAAACAGATTTAGGTACTAAACTAATCTACAATCCACTGAGAATTAGACAAGAAGCTGCGACTAAACAGCTAAACGGTTTCTCTCCCGCTAACCTCGCTACGGGCAAGATTGACACCTGTAACCATGGCAACTGCACATAACAAACGACCGCTGTAGCCTCAAAACGCTTAGAAGACAAAAAGACTAAACATGCGTGACAGAAAGCTCACTGAATCATCT
Source organism: Gadopsis bispinosus (assembly GCA_036024995.1). Taxonomy (NCBI): domain Eukaryota; kingdom Metazoa; phylum Chordata; class Actinopteri; order Centrarchiformes; family Percichthyidae; genus Gadopsis; species Gadopsis bispinosus. The sequence continues at coordinate 10,348 of JAVQJV010100901.1, read as the reverse complement.
CTCGTTTTGTTGATTAAAACTCAATCTACAGTCAAGTAACTTTGAATTTGTTTAAAACTAATAGTAATTTTCAGTAAAACACTAAGAACTAAATCAAAATTGACACTAACGCACAGGTTTATGTACAGGAAAATGACCAATAATAATGATGACGACAATGACTTGTTGAGCAACGTGTCAGATATTTCAGCTTTTATTTTTCTTCACAGTGGAACCACATGTCTGTTCATTAACTCATACACCAGCAAGCAGATACCATTTTCCTACAGCTGACAACACCCGTGTTAACTTGCAAAACTGAATTAATATTCTCCGGGACTCGCAGGTCCCACGGTGGAAGTTGCACAAGCTGTTGCCATAGCAACTCTGAGAAAATGGCATTTCAGACGGGGGCTGTTGATCAGTCCTGATAAGTATGGACGGCGCTGTACATCCTGTCCCTCTTCATGAGGATGAATAAAAAGAACAGTAGCAATTATATACATTTCAAAACAAGGTTACAACGTGTGTTTTCCTATGAGGTTAAAGGTGGAGGCGCCTCAGTGCAGATTTATGCCCCGACGGTCAAAACCAGGCCTCCTTTCATCTGAGTCCAATTTGACAATCAAAATGTAAAAAACATAAATGAATAAGACCTTGTGCCTTGCGTTACCTTGTGTCTGCCAATTTTTGTGCTATTCCCAGACCGAGCATGTGATTCCAACTGTAGTTCAACTCTAGTAGTTTCTGTAGAACAACAAACAACAGCACAGCGTTCCCCTTTCGATAAGTCGATAAACCCTTTGTCACGGCACCACCGGTGCTCGTGGACTATTCCCCGGCTCCTCCTGTGCTCCGTCTCTCTCTCTCTGCGGGGCCGTTACCAGCAATCAGTCAGGCACACCTGTCTTCCATCATCTCATCCACCTGCACTACTTCTATCCGGGCTTCTCATCCACTCATCGCCAGATCTTTGCGCCGGTTCACGTGGTAGCAAGCGCTTGTGTCCTCTACAAGCTTTAGTCTGACCCTGTTGCCACTCTTGCCTGCCCTCCACTGCAACCATCCTCGCCGCTATTTGAAACTGTGATCAGAAGGCATTGGATTGTACTTGCTAGGTTGAAGGTAGTGGCATCACTTGTTTTTACTGGTACTCCTATTGGCTGCTATAGATAATTAAGCATTTGACATTGGTTTGTGTGAGCAGCAAGCTGAACCGTGATGATTGGCTGCCCAGCCGGCCCCATGAGAAGCACTGAAAATGGCAAGGGTTCCATTTGCTGTAGGATGATGGGGGGGGGGGGTAATGATGTGTTGCATTCTGTCAGCGTTCATAGATCAGATCAAAACTCTGTATTTCTGTTACTTGTGTTCCTGTCAGTGCACCGCTATTCAAATTCTACAACAGAGTGTTCAAATTTACTCGACTATAAACCTGCTGGCTGAAACGCTGTGAATGACATGAAGTGGAAGATTCACACTAAATCCCACTAACATCACCGAACCCATTTTATGTATGAAAAGGGGGGGGTGAAACCCTAAAAGTCTGATAGAGCATGTGCTTCTCAGTTTGGTGATGGGGGAGCAGGAGATCAAACAGTGTTAAGGATACTCTCCAGTGGCGACTGAAGACAGGGATTTACTATGAATATTAGACTTCAGAGCAGGACATTCAGTAGATCAAACATCCCTCTGACCATACCGTCTTGTAGGGTCATGTCAAGAGACCGTTCTCTTTATTTTGACCCTCTAATATATGTACCTGTGCCAGACCTTAAAGTTTGGAGTCTAATTACAATGGCCTTAAATGTCTGCTCAACTTTATTGCTGTGCCGATGTCCAGGCCGTCAACCTATGCGAACATTTTGATCTGGGATTATGGATGCGTGATGGAAGGATTAGGACCCAATTAACTTGAGGGCTGTGAATGATGATGTTTGAAGACTTTTATTCTCTTCGGAGTGGTGCACCGCTGTCCGTGCGCCTTAGTGCAAATATTTTTAAGATCTTTAGTCTATTAACAGTAGGATTTTCAACAAATCATTTCTCCGACAGCTCACAGGCCTTTGCTAGATATTCTGTGTGTGTGTGTGTGTGTGTGTGTGTGCGCGCAGCATAGTGCCCACTCTGTATGGCTGTGAAGGCGTTTTTTTCATATTTTGGGAGATATACAGATTAGACATGCTCTAAATTTAAATAGCCTCACAGCTCAGTTATTCCAGCGCCTTACCCACATTCACTTTGTGTGTGTGGCCGTGCATGTGTGCATGTGTTTGTCAGTATAATAAGATTTTGCATTAACTATGAATTTCCCTTTTTTTTCCACGACTCTCAGACTAGGCTGTGACATTATTGTAAATCCTTCAGTAGCGATACAGTATCAGTACATGAGACTCTGAGAGCCAGGCGAACTCCTCTGAGCCAAAACACCCCCGCCACTCACACACACACACACACACACACACACACAAACACACACACACACGCACAGGCAGATTCTATATCTTTTATCCTCAACTGCCCTCTTCTTTCAGAGAGTGGAATTTACAATCCAACTTTCCCTTTTGTTAGAAAAGAGAATACTGCTTTCTGACACTGCCAAAGTTAGCTGAATAAGAAAACAACCTGACAACACCGTCTGCAGTAGAAAAGAGCCTGTCCTTTTTATTTTTTGAGATTAAATTATGTATAAAGGCTTAAGAGACTCCCTGGCCACAGTGGTGTTACCTTTCCCTGTATGACTTGACCATGTCATACAGGTCAATTAGCGTTGGAGAAGTAGAGCTATTTCCTCAGCGCTTCATGTTCAAAAACAGGACCAACATAGAGGCAGGAGGTGGAAACCCACTGTGAGTCACATGTCCTCCCTCTTGGTATGTTCCGTCTCCTGCTCTGCCCTCCTTTGGCAGACTGAGGCGAGATTTCATAGCTTTAAGCTGCAGATAGCATGCACTGCCAAAGGCAGCAGAGTCCCAGGGTTCGTCGTATTTGTCTACAGGACGTGACATTGTTGCTCTGCACACCTTTGATCTGCCTTGTCTTTTTTGCGTTGGCTTGTCTCTGCGAATCAGCGACGGAGAACAGAGCGTGTTTATTTCTCTGAAATGTGCGCCGCTCCAGCCGTCACCTGAATGAGGTGATTTGTATGTACCGCCGCTGCACATATCAGGTTTAATGCCTCGGGTGTTCATTTCATATCACAATCCCAAGTGTTTTACAGCAATTGAATTTGGGCTTTTTTTTTTTATTTATTCCATTGTGTCTGTCTGTCTTTGACATGTTGTCAGCATGGAGATTCGCAGCACCCTGCCACTCTTCCTCCAGCACCCTCCTGATGTGCCACAGTGAGAGGCATGACATGAATAAACATGCTGATGTACAAGGGGATGAGTGCTGGTTAGAGATGAGATAGGCAGTTTACATGTGTTTGGAAGTGGGGGTCTGCATGGAGCCCAAATAAAAAAACAAACTGCAACCACGAAAATCTGATTTTTTTTTAATTTTTATTTATGTGGATGTCTAGCAATGGTTAAGACGTGCTTGCGGGAAACTCTGGTTGTGGCTCCTGCTGTTGCTCCACGATTACTGAAATCCTGTTTGCGGCACTCCTTTTCTAAAGGTTGAACATATAGGACTTGGCACTCCGAGTGGTAAAGGCATGCTGAGCGCTCAGCATTGTCAGGAATGAGCAACGATACCTTCTTAAGTTTGGAAATAATCTGGGGGGAAAAGCTGTGGCTTTCAACTGAGAGGCTCACGGAGCTCTGGCAGCCGTCGGAGGCCCATGCTGCTTGTCCAAAACCTCAGGCCGCGGTGCCAAAGACTCGCGGTCCTCAATACCATGGCCACTTCTGAGGGCAACACACACACAGTTGAGACTGTAGAGAGTCGAGCCAAGTGTGTGCTGGTGTACAGATGTGGCGACAGCTGATGGCCCTCCCCCACTCATCGTCTCTCTGCGGGGTTTCAAACTATTTTCATGCAGACGAATGTAGCCGAGCGTGTGACTGACCGTTTGCTAAACCCGCTCCCCAAACATCTGCACGGCACACCAGGCACGGTTTTGGATTTCTTCTCACGCCGAATCCGTTTGCATGGTGAAACGCATAGCTTAAACACCAAAGCTAGCGTTCTGCACTAGCTTACCTACAAAAGTAGCCTATCATTACTTCGAAGCCCAAAGAGAATTTCATTAGCTACATTATGTACATTTTGTGGGGCAACAGCACATCCACTGTGTAGTACTTTCCCAATTTGTGGAAGCCAGTCATGGAGTGTCGCATTAGCATCTCTGTCCAGCTCTTTATTGGATTTGGGCCAGTTTACCCTCTGGCAACCCGAGCCAATGTTAGCTGTCACATTCACCAAACACATCAGTCTTCATCACAAAAGCCATTTGTCTTGAAACATTAAAAGGGAAACATCTGGTTTTAAAAATGCAACAGATACAGCATATGTCTAACCTCCATCTAAACAGGTTTATCACGTTGATCGTACCTTTTTCCTATAATAATAAAATAATAGCTTTATTTATACAGCACATTTAAAAACAGAGTTTACAAAGTGCTTTGACAGGCAAAGCAAAGAGTTTCAGAAACACCCCCCCAGAAAGAATTAAATGATAAATAAAATAAAGCAAAACAAAAGCAAGATAAAGATAAAAGAGTGATAGTTACAATAAAAATAAATAAAACCAATAAAAGATTATATGAAAACAAAATAATAGTGATATACAGATGACATCACACGAAGCCAAGTCTATAAAAATGTGTTTTAAGAAGTAATTTAAAAGAGGATACTGACTCTACGATCCTTATCTTCATCGTACTTATATAATACTAGGACTAACTAGCTCTACAATGCCAACAAGAACATTGGTGGTCTTTTCTCTTTAAAAGCCATGGAAATCATCATTTGCTGATAATGCGGAGTTTTTGCCTAGGGCATACAACTTCAGCCTATTTTACCACAATATCATGTATGTAGCCATCATTTAACGCACCTTTTTACAGGAGTTTCCTTTAAAATGAACTCCGGACACATCGCTTGCAGCTTACTGGTGAAGTTAGCTTAATAAAATAAAATGGCTGATAAAACCTGCCAGCGACAGTTGTCATTTCTGACAGCAAAATTGATGGTCTCTAGTTAGAAATGGGAAAACTCCTCTTGTCAGCCTCTGTCTGAAATCAAGGATCTGTTATTTCTAAAATGACCATGAACTTTGAGCGGTAAATCTGCTGACAGTCAATTCTGCATCATTATTATCATTAATCTTATTGCTGCCACATTTCATCATAGGTTGCCTAGCCTTTATCCACTCCTGCCCATAGAGGACTCGGTATAGTATCACCAAACACGTCCTATCCCTCCCCATTTTGAGCGGCTTATCAGATCAGTCTCACACTCAGCTGCTTTCACATGCATGTGGCACTCTCTCTGTCTGTCTGTTATCCTCTGTGGGTTTGTGAATGAATAGGATGGAGTGCTGAATAGCAGCAGCTGAATGCTATGGCGGCTAGCAAAGCGGCAGGGCGATGTTATCGGGGGGGGGGGGGGGGGACGGTCTCTCCTGGTTGATTTGCAAGTCATGTAGTCTGCTTGTCTGACTGCAGTCTAGCAGATAGTGTCAGAGGGACGGAAGAGGCCCGAGGGATTGGCTGCTAACAGATCAACCAGGAAAACATGTTCTCAATGCCATGCTGTCTGAGCATGGGCAAATGCTGACTGTGTTCAAAGACAATTTTCAAGATGGATTCTCTAATATTTTGGGTATTCAAGGCTGTGCCACGGTAAATTTGTATGTATAGAAGCACCCGTCTTATTAAATCAAAAGTTTGGGCTCTAACGGAGAAAAGAATTCCAATACCTCTGACTGCAGTGCCATTGATTTACCCTGTTTGCCCAAATAAAATTCAGGTATGGACACTGATACAGCAGGAAATCTGCTTCTCACAGGAAGTCACATTCAATAATTGAAATGCAAACTGTGCAAGTGTAAGGTTCCTTTCGCATCCTTTTCTTCTTATTTTGGTATAAAGCTGGGATGTTAAACATGAGCACGATAACCTTAATGACATCGCCTTACATAATTTCTGGGTGCTGAGGTCCAGATTCTGTGCAGCTTTAAGCTTTGTGTGTGGGAAGGCAGTGGTCAGAGGTATATCCCAGCACGCACTGGGTAAGGGACAGGGAGACATCCTGGATAGATCACAAGTCAATCAGAGGCCGACACATTATTTTTTGAAATGTACAGATTGCTCATCTGGTTTTCATGACTTTTGGACTGTGAGGAGAAACTAGGTCTGGACCATGTTCAATGCGGGGCCGTGTTATGTTGCTGTTTGTCTTGTCCCAGTTCTGTGGTACCTGTGAAATGTGCAGGACTGACATGCAAAACGAGGAAGAGGAAAAGAAAGCACTCTCGTGAACTGTGTTCCGTGAACTCCAGTCCATAATGATTATATAACATCACAATGAGCGTGAACAGTATCCTCGGTGTTTGGGGGGACATTTATTAATGCGTCCTACTTTTTGACATAATTGGATTCATGATCAGCGCCGGGTTCCTTACTGGGTGAGGTAACTTGTTCACTATAAAGTGTATCATTGTATGGCTACCTGGAGTGGTAGTTCTAACAGTATTTGTTGTATTTTCTTGCCTTTCTCTCTAAAATCAGGTCAGTTTTTTCTTATTTAATATTCCTGCTCTGTTAAATCCTATTATTTTTTATTATTTGGAAGCCACTATGCACAAGAACCTTAACCTTCACTGTGGCCACTGCGTAAGTGACCTGAAGGAAGTTCTGCTAAGCCCTGCAGTGTTCTCATTGTCTGCCTGGCTGCTAATTTGACCTCCGTTACAATGACCAGATTAAGTCCTTCAGCAGTCTGATGCTAACATTTGACGACATCACAAAGTCTTGGCTTTCCAAGACAGTCAAGTAAAGAGCTAAAAGTCAGCGTTGGCCTGAAGCATCATGGGTACACAGGCATCATTACTGTAAGACCTGCATCTCTTGTACAGGAAGGCAATGAGCCACTGGGACAGATGTGCAACAGGGAGACGCTTCATTCGGCATCTGTGCGTTATCCAATATTTGAGACTGAAATGCTCAAAAGGTCCTGTACAGGTGGCTGTTGCTGAGGTTTATGGAAATTTAATTCCAAAGAAATGAAACAAACCATATGTTATGACATGGAAACACATTTAAAGATGATTCTAATGCAGTCACGCTCAGTTTATTGTTGATTTAATAAAATGAGCGTATGTATGTCTCTAAAATGTCCTTTTGTCTTGAAGGCGAGCAATAAATAATAATTACGAATACACAAAACCTTCCCAAAAAAGGTTTCCGGAGAAGCATATTGCTGTATCATGCAGACATCAGGATCTCAAATAAGGCTGTAGTTTGTTAAGGGGTTATCATCAGAAACATCTCAGATCTGCTGGGACTCAAAGAACCTTGTTTCTCCTTCACCAAGTCTTAGAAGACACTCTTCACTCACTGTACAACCAAACACTCAGCTCAAGATTAAAGAAGGGGGAGGAAGATGAGAAGAAACAGTTTCAGATTCTTAGCAGTCCTCCCTGGTGAGGGCATCGGGGATGGGAACAGCACAACTCTGCTTAGGCTACCACTGTCTGCATTTCAATGCCTTTTAACATGCTTGAAACCTTTTGTTGGATCATTTTCCTTTCTTTTAGCTAGATGCTTCTGCAAAGGTCCATTGCAAGACAGTCATTCATGCTCTTTTTCATTTAAGGACAGTTCCAGCCTCAGAGACACATTTGTTATCATGGCCAATGCATCCTTGGTGCGATGAAGTGTTGAATGGATGTTCCTTAAAAGGCCTTGTCTGCTTCTACTTCACTACATTTCACAGAATGGCATTTCACAGCCCATAGAAAAGGTATGAACATGAAGACAGAACGTTATATGATCCAGTAGTTAATGCTAGGACATATCAGAGATTGTAACCACGACCCATTCCTAAAAACACAAAATCACTTTCAGCAGCACTGAGTTTATCGCCTTTTAAGGTTTGTGGAAGGAGAAACTACATTTTCTTATTCCAACAGATTTTTTACCTTTTGAAGAAGGTTTTTCCTGTTTTCAGGCTTTATGCTAAGCTAAGCTAGGCCACTGCTGGCTGAGAGTCTCAGGAAGTGACCAAAACGTCAAACTATCCTGTTGAACTGGCGTGAGAGATTTCCCGAGCCGTCCTAATTAGCAAAAAGCAGCACACAAAACTAGCAGCCTCACATTTTCAGCTGGCACTCACTGTTGCGGGTTCAAATGACAAATAAATCGCCTGTGGCAGGTTGAAAAGAATAAAAAAAAACGTAACAGCCGGGCAAAAATAAACTTGGCTGTTGTCGGGCTATGTGCTTCCTGCCTTCGTACACAGACAAAGATCATCGTTTTGTGAGGGAAGAACCGTAACTCTGTAACACAAAGAGTACTTTGTAGTTCCCGCAACTCCAACAGACTGATACGTCTTCTCTCTAGCGGATCGTGTCACGTACATTTCAGGAGCCACATTCTCCTATTGATCTGTTAATCTATCTAATAATTTAAGATGATCAATTTAAGAGCTTTGAATCAGGACCGTGGGTATTTGGATCAAGAAGCCTGTGAGCAAAATCACTGCACCTGTTACTTCAATGTGTCGGAAACATAAATATGATTATCAGATTGGATAATGGCCAGAAAGCTACCGTTAAAAGAGTGATACTGAAACCTCTTCTACTGCATAGATCAGATGTGTGTGTGTGTGTGTGTGTGCTTCTGGAGGAGGGGCATGACAAACATTTTGAGAACCACTGGCTTAAAGCAATATGAAAGTGTTACTCCCCTTGACTTTGGGCACTTTAATGACATTATGTCAGAAAGATTGGGGATTTGCCTCTGGCTTCCAATTGGCGACATCCTCACCAGCCCGGCTCTCTAATCAAAAAGCCACCAACAGACCAAACACGGCACAGTCGAGTTCGTTTAAACTGGGCTCTAGCAGCATGATGAAGTGTAAGGCGCAGTGCCAGAGTCTGACTGGAGATGGTATTTCACTAAGACAAATGAATACCGACACAGAAAGAATTGGCATGAACAGGATGGGCAGTGGAGCAGTATGTTTTGTCAAGCATAAAAAGACTTTGCACTGTGTTAGCAGATTTTTTTTAAAAGTGTCTGCATTTTGTTTTTTACTTTTAGTATATTCGGTCCGTAAAGGCATATATAGTGGTAAATAAAAGCCTACAAGATGAGCCCCGGTAATAGTAAATTCAGCTGTTCTTGTTTTGTTGGTGTTGAATTCTACAATAGACATAAGAAGATCCCCTGGACGGCTGTGGCTGATGGTGGCAGCTCCTGACGTCCTGCAGCGGTGTGGTCTGTGGCAAGACGTCCACTGAAAAACTCTTGTGTAAAACGCAAATGTGACTTTTCTTTTGTTACTGTAAAAGTACAGACTTTGCCCGATTTGAAAATTGACATTGACACAAATTGAAAGGCAAGGTTTCGATAAAGTATGCACACTTCAAGGAAATTCAATTTTACCATGAGGGGGAAAACGTGGCTCAGTCAGCAAATCAAATAATGCAGAACCCATTCCCGTTTCAATATACTCCTTGATGAACATCAGTGGAAGACCCTTCGCCTTCCAGACAGCATCTCATTCAATCAAGTCGTACCTCAGACAAGAACCTGGGCAGCAATTTATTGGGTTTTTACGGCTTTTTTGTCTCAATGCGCATGGATTTATCTGTGCAAACAGGTGTAGATCAATATAACAAACCCTCCCAAAATCTACGAAGTTAAGGAAACTAAATCTAATCCTCTTACGTAAACGAAAATCTTTATTTCTAATGAATTGTCTACTTTGTAACAATCTCCACTGTGCTTATTATAATTATAACAATAGAGATGCTTTCAGCAGGAATCAGTGCAGCTCCCATCCACCCACACAAAGCCCAGATGATACATGTGATGGCTGGCCGGCCCTCATTAACCATGCGTGCAGCATCCATGTCTTGTTTGATGGATAACTTCTTGGCACCTCAGTACATTTCAGTGAAGCACTTGACCTTTATCGATACTGAGCAATGAAGGGCTCCATCAATTTAATGCATGATTGGTTTCGTCAAAGGCCTGCACTAAGCAGGAGTGACGATCTGTTTAGATTTTATGTGGGCAAGATTAGCATGTTGCAAAATGAATTCAATTAAGTGAAGTCATAAGATGAACAGAATGTTAAACAGAAGGATGATGAATAAAGGATTAGTGTTTTTAGGCCCAGAATAAATGCAGGTCAGTGATTTTAACCGACGTAATCATTTAGACAAACGCTTGACAAGTAAATGTACAGATAC
>JAVQJV010100894.1:0-20599 GCA_036024995.1 Gadopsis bispinosus | reverse complement strand
TACACTAAAATAAAATGGCAAAAATGTTATATACTGCTAGAAAATATGGACGTGATGTCGGACAAAGCCATTGTTTTGTGACAATATTTTAACTAATACTAAAACATACCATATATGATGTTGATATTAATTGAAGCCTGTCTCGTTTGGTTGACCCTGTTCTTAAAAGTGCATGTTAGTTGGAGGAGAAGGTTTTTTGGACTACACTTAACAACAGTTTGAGCTGTATAGGTTCCATCACCTGCAAAGATCACATATGCATGTCACGTATTTTCATAACAAAGTTTGCACAAGGATTCATTTAAATGAATGGGAAAAGAAGATGAACACAAGAAAATGTACTTACCGGAAGGGTTTAGGGGTATTATTTCTGCTGTGATGCCTGTGCTGTTCCATGTCACATCATAAGTTTCATTGCTACTCCCTATATCACATATTCCTTTTACATTCTGTGTGCTTGAACTTTGACAGAGTGGAAATGCTGGATCTATGCTCATATCAATGTTTGGCAGCAGGGCTACGTCCAGTATAGCGCTGGCTTTGTGAGATATATTGCATGACGTAGACATTTGATTGTAGGCACATGTGTACTTTCCTAAGAATCAAAAAGGGATGAGAGTTAAAGCCACTATGTGTAGAATCTTTATGTGATTATCAGTGGTGGAAAGTAACTAACTACATTTACTCAAGCACTCTACTTATGTACAATTTTGAAGTACTTCCATTTTATGCTACTTTACACTTCAACTCCACTACATTTCAGAGACAAATATTGTACCTTTTACCTTTTGGCAGGTTAAATATGTCAAATGTAAACACAGAGACTGAAACAAATATACCTGACCAGAGTTCTGATACGCTTTTAAGATTGACATTAGTCTCCTTTGGTGCTGATGACACTGTTGACTCTGTGCCATTAGTTATGTCAAATACCCCTTCCTGTCTTTCCAGCTGCCACGCTGGTAGGGTGTTCAGGGGCTCCTGTGATGTGCAACCGAGGTTGTACGTTGAGTTATAATGCACCGGGTTAGATGGCATGCTTAAATGGACAACACCTGCAAAAAGTAAGAGTTGAATCAGTATAGAAACCACAGATAAGCGTCATCCAGAGGTTAAGGTGTGTGTCTGTCTGTGAGTGAGTGTGCTTTTTGAGGTTTAGAGTCTAAAAGTTTGATTATGCCATAGCAAAATTGTTATCTTTGTTATGTGCTCCTTCGTCTTGGCCCTTTCAGGAACAAACCTTCTACTATTGGTGAAAAATAAGCATCAGTTTAAAAGCTGCTGAGTCATCATTTAGATAAAGGTATCTTAACCTTCCCACAGTGGTTCTTTGAGCTAAATGCTAACATGCTCACAATGACAATGCTAACATGCTGATGTTTAAGTGGTTTTAAGAAGATTCATCCTATGGTTTTTAAGTCATTCATGTTTAATTAAAGACTAGATTTAAAGACGAGAAATCAAAATCCAATCCAGGTTTAAAATTATGTCCCAACCTCCATTAGATATAATTAATTACCTGTTGTCACCAAATTAAGTGTCGCGGTCAGATTGCTGCCCAGGAGATTTGATTTGTCAATCAGATCTTGTGGCATGATGTTGGAAGCAATGATCATTTGAAAATTTGCGATGATGCTTCCAGAACTTTGGAGAAGAAAAAACAGAATTCAGTCACATATTGAAAACAGAAAAATAACAGAAATTATTTCATTTGGTGAACAAAGCAATTACCTGTATTTGTTAATTGTTAAGCTGTCAAATCCACTTAAAGTGCTGTAAAAGGTTTTCATCTGGAAGACAACAGCTCATTCACTTAATAACTTTATATTACTGTAGAAATTAATTACATTACTCCTAATCTGACAAAGGTTATTAAGTAATATATTTGTTTTTACCGTGTTTAACAATTTGCTATTGCACATCAGAAATGTGTTAGTGCTTTGTGTAGTCAGACAATCGTAATAATACACATCACCCAAGACAATGGTTCCTATGATAGTAACTGGAAAAGAAAAAGTTTATTAGTTTAATTTTTGGGATGCTTGAGTGCTTGATTTGCACAAAGACACACATACATGCACATGCAAATGCAGTCAAAATGACCAATACCTGAGGTGTTTGAAACACACGTGTAAGTTGAGTTTTGGGGGAAGGTACATTTATTTTGGCCACAGCACTTCATAGACCGACAAACACTATCATTCCAGCTGTAGCTTGACTGGCAGGTACACTCTACTGTACTGGTCGAGACATTCAGACATTCTGTTTTTAAAAAACGTATGTTTTCAATTATTTTTATTCCAATTAAAATCAATCAGAACATGCAATATTTGAAACATTAGAAAAAGGATTACTTGTTGTTATGTCAAGGTTGTCAACGCGCAGGCTGGTGTTACTCACAAAAGATGTCAGTATCGCTGTTAGGTTGTTGATTGCACTTTCCTCTATTGTCACTTTGGCATAATACATTTGTGTTGAATTGTCTGAAACACGCAACACAGGCACACATCAAAATGTCACATACACTAAATCAGTTTAAGAACAATGTGTTGCCTAATTACAAAACTCAGAATCATTTTACCTGTTCCACTAGCCTGTAAAAGTCAAAATAAAATCATTAAATTGAATCCAATTTCATATTACAATTTAGATTTCTAAGATCTAATGTGTAATCTTATGATATTGATGTACCTGATTGATGTTTATACCCAGGATGGTAAGAAAAATAAAGGCCCACATCCTGTTCCTGCAAATAATCAATAACATAAGTCATTTATTTAGCCTCTGGTACACAAAGGTCTGCGCATTGACTGATGATATAATTTGGGTTTATATACATTTTGGAACAGTTTAATCCACGTATCCCTCCTTTTGCATAAAGACCAAGTAATGACAAATTCATTTGAATCTCTATCCTCTGTTCTGTTGCTTTGGTGCCTCTGAGCAAAGCTTACAGCCCAAAAAGATATAGCAAAACTTTCTTTCTAAAGTAAAATAAACAAAACACAAAAGGCATATTGAGACGGTTCTCTGTGTTCCTTTTTGTTCCCAGGCCTCTACAGAGGAATAACAAAAAAGTAGCTGTAAGCAGATGTTTATTGATTAGTATTTGTCAGCAATTATAACTTTTCCTACAAAAACATATTTTACATGACCTTTGGCTGTGTATCGATAACTGTTTTACTGTCTATTTATAACTGTAATTTATTATCTGTTTATACACTGGCCTCCACTTATGGGTGCCCACAGGAGGAGTTACAGTTGTTGACAAATTCAGTCTTATTATATATACTTATTTCTGCCTACAACTATAGTATAGTGTGTTATAAACCATGTATTAAATCTAAACAAAACTAAAGAAAAAAAGGATCTGTAAAACTAGCTGCAAATCTTTTCAAGTGCTGTATGTTTCATTGTAACAGCTAATATAACATATAATAAATGTGTTTAGTGGGATAATGTGACATGCATGCTAATAAAAGATAATCAATATAGAAAGATCAGCTGACCTGTTTTCCTCGTTTTGTATCGGTGAACCATCCAGCAGCATATCACGATGTTAGAAGAACCCGTCTGCGCCCACGAATGACAGGAGCTCTATTGTCTGAGCTCTCTGCAGCAGCTTACAAGGAAATGAAAAGCACAAGACCAAACTCGGTTTCCAGGGGACTACAGTGCATTAGTAACTGGTCCAGTTTACTGCAGGTAGATTTGCAAAGTGAAAAGGGCTGTTATGTGCATCTAATTTGACTTTCATAGTGTAATTACAATATGTATGGGTCGGCTTGTTTGGCTAGAAAAACAAAGTGTGTCACATGGTAGGAGTCCAGTTTGAAAACACACGTTTGAAACAGTGCAAGGCTGTTAACTTTACAGGATTATTACCCAGGAAAAGAAATCTGAAATTTGAATTTACAGCGTGTTATGGCAACAGTCATGTAATACACCTGTCTGGCATTTACTTTGACAGGAGAAGGTGTGTGAGCATCAACCCTAACCTTTGCAGAGGACATCAGATGGTACAAACTCAAAAGACAATTGCAATTTGCCTTTGACTTTGACACCAATGACTCATGGCTGTTCCCTTGAAATACTTGATGATGAATTTGGGATGGTACTTGGCTGCGTATTCAGAGACAAAGCAGGTGTTCAGGCCTGTGTCCAAACTGTAGACCATGGCGTTGACATTTGGGAGGGATTGCCATAGATTTTGGTACAAACATCCCTGGTTCCCAGAGGATGAACCCTGATGACTTTGGTGTTCCCTGGAAATTCTAAAGTCTAGAGCCACCATGGGGTTCACATTTGTGGATTTGAGTGAAAAAACTTCTCACATTCATGATCCCCTGAGGATGAAATGTAATAACGTTGGTGATCCTGTAATTTATCACCTAGGCCCAGTTGTTCAGAAGTAATCTGATCAGATTTCCACCATCGGATTGGATCAAATCTTGAAGATGGATTGTTCAAAAGACAAAAAAGGTCCTGAAATCAGATTAGATCACATAATCCAGTCTAGGTTCTGATCTGGATCAAACCTTCAGTATGTGTTGTTGTTGGACTGGGATACCTTTGATACAAAAATGCTGGGTTACCCTAATCCTAGCAGAAGGGTGGATTCAAGGTGAATTTCAGGAACCAAATTTAATGAAACTTTAAAGTTGGTCAAATAATACAATATTTGTATAATGTTGTATCCATTTATGCACTTTATTTTGCACTTGATTTGTTTAACCATTACAGTGATAAAGTAGATAAGTTTACATTGGGATGCTTATTAATCCTTTCAGTACAGTAAAAACAAAGAATTTGTCCCCATAAAATACCCCAAACAGCTGTCAATATCAAATAAAAATATTTTTAACTTTAACTAATTTTTCACTGTATATTAATTACAATAACACAATCAACAGAGATGGAAGAATCAAAAGTAGATTGTAACAATTACTTCGTCCCGTCAGTTCCTGAAAATGGAACGGGATGTTTGTGTTGTTTTATTGTTTTGTCTCTTCATATGAAAAACACTTAGTGACCCAACGCTGGCCTAGTGCTGGTAATCCAGGTTTGATAACCTTGAAAGTTTGTATCTGGATCGGGATGATCCAATCCGACGTTGCTTTGGAAAACCGGCACAAAAGTAAGATGGATTACCTGATCCTGGATAGCAAAACATTCCAAATTCAGATCCTTGTGATCCAGATTAAACCTTTTGAACAACTGGGCCCTAGCGAACCCTAGAGGTTCAAATTTCAATTTGTTCAATACTTTGCTTCATGGTCAGCTGACATTTCCCAGAAATGTGTGTCACATGTACAGCAGAGACAATAAAAACAGTGAACAAAGATGCTTTATATAATGTAATTACAGCCTTTCACTGGGTTACAGACCACAATCCTTATACAACCTGTGTTTAGGACTTCCATGTAAGCAGAGTATAGAGAAGCTTTGTGGAGCAGGACTCTTCCTTTTTCTGATCCCATTTGGATGTTTGCGTTTGTGTGCAAAACAATGTACATGTTCAGTCGAATGACATTTATGACCAATTGATCTGTTACTCAATATGCGTGCGATGGGTGAAAGTAAAAAAATGTATAGTATATTGTATAGGAAATCCTATCAAATGTGAATCATATACTTAGATATATTTCAGGTTCATAGAAGCATTCTGCCAAAAAAAATTCTATTAAAAGGAAAAAAGTTCCTATACTTTCCATTTTGGATCAAATCAAATCCAAGTATTGTGAGTACAGTAAACATGATATTACATATGCACAGCCTGGGTCTGACAAATTGTACTCAAGTAAATGTACTAAATGTAACTTTTCCACCACTGCCTTCACTTATTGCAATTTCAACTCGAATTTCAAGCATCTTCCATTGGCCCCTCCCTGCCCTGTAAATGCTCACCTTTTAAAACTCCACACATCAAGTTTGTAATACAGGTTTTAACAGGGTGGGCAGCACTAGCACTAATCATCTTTATGTATAAAAAGCAGTGGAGTGCCCCTTTCAGAAGGGACAAATCTGTTTCTATGACTGAAATTAGTTTTCAGTCACAGAAAATTAAAACAGGAGGCAATGCAAAAGGGCATCTACAAAATCTTTAATTCTTAAATTGAAAAGGGGATTTTCTTTGTTATACGGCTGAGGTACTACCACAGTATGACACAGGACCATTCATAGCTAAACAATAGTCAAGTATACATTTGCATATAAATGTATATTCATAAACATTTGTATTTGTTCACAGTACATCAATTATTGTCATAAAACAGTATAATGCAGATTTTGATTTTACATGTATCTGTAAAACTATAAACAGGCTAAGCTGCACAACTGTTACCTAGCTGCAGCATTTGACAGTGCAAATTCAAAAGATGCCTTTTATCACAAGGCAAAGGCAACAAAATAAGAAACAAAAATGCATGTATATATATTTTAGTCCAATCGCTTTGTGTAAAGGCTTAAACCGTTTTCCAGCCGGACATGAAGCTGTGATATCACACAGTTGTTTCATGCTCTACAAAAGGTGTGTCAGGAAGAAAACTGTCCGTCTCTCCCTGCGATGGTTCGTCCTCTTGTTGGAAGGCCAATCCATTGCTGTCTTTGTATTGTGGAGGCTGCCTTTGTTGTGCTGGCAGCTATAGGAATAATTTAAAGGTAAATATAGACGATTGAATTTACACACTCCAGTTTCATGTGATACAACAGACTGAAGATGCTAACACAGCCTTGCTACAACCTCTGAGGCTGTACCTAGGCACAGCAGTGTCTGGAGCCAAATGCTAACATCAGCATGCTAACCACGATCCCAATGACAATGCTAATGTTTAGCATGTTAGTTTGACCTTGTCATTAAGAAAAAAGTTGTGGGATCACCAAATTTATTACAGATTTTCCATTTTCCTTTAGTGAATATCTGTCGCTAATTATACGGCAAATCATCCAAAAGTTAACAAAGATATTTTACTCAATCCATGTAATCTTTTTTGAAATATTTCAGTCTGGACCAAAGTGGTAGCCTGACCTTGCCGGGCCAATTCACAAATGCGAATTAGTCTGGAACCTCCCAATTCATTTTCGATTCCCAAGAAGTTACAGTCTTATGCTACACATTTTTCAAATGTTTTCCTTACCGTGTGTCCCACAGGAGTCATACAGCACAGCTTATTTTTGAGGTGTTCAGGTAGAAAACAAAGCAGCTGCCCAAACAAGGGATAGATTGTGCCTGGTGTCACATCTTCTTCTTTCATGGGGCCTAAACAGAAAATATTTCAGCATTTTAAACTTAGACAAAAAAATCGATTGTAACGAAAACTTCTGGATTACAGAGAGAATGTGTACATGAAAGAACTCGCCAACCTGTGAGAAAGCTGACGATCAGGCCTATTAGAATGACTGTGAAGCAGTTGAACGCACTGTACCACATGTAGGACAGTGAATAAAATCTCTTCAGGCCGTAGGGTCGGCTAAAGAACAAAGAGAGACGATTAGCTTGTGAAATGACCTTAGTCAAAACAAAACGCACTGTGCTGTCGGTTTACCTCAGAGTGATGTTGCCGAGTGCAGTCTGAATGGCGGCGGACGTGTTGTCTGGCAGCACGATGCCTCTGCAGTCGGGTGGCAGCGGTCTCGTGCTGGAGTTACGGGTGACGATGCTCCCAATGCCGACCCAGAAAGACAAAGCCAGACCAGCGCCCAGACCACCCAAGGCTCCCTGGTAACAACAATAAAACCTGAGAGATACGGGTTTGATTTCTAACTAACTAACTAAATAAAGTTGTCAGAGGTTTACAGTCTTAATCGCAATATCCTGCTATGAGGATCAGCAGCTGTCAGTAGACAAAGAAAGAGCTGAGGTGGCAGACGTGGCAAACAGCTGATTAAATTAGGAATGATTCTTATTGTGAAACAGGTCACGTTTACATTTATTAATGAAAATAACCTGAATATATATATAAGAATATATAATATATATATATACTATATATTACAAACTACACGACAGATCCCACTGATGGAAGTTCAACTTACAATGGAGTTGGCCCACGGGAAGAACATCCCGAGACAAAACAGACCAAGAATAGGACCACCAACCATCCCGAAGATTTTCAAAGCCACCTGGGATTCAAACATAGTAAGAGTCCGTGCAGATTTTGTGAGAATGTTGTTCAGTATTTGGTCAAAACAACCTTAGAGCTTACCTGTAGAACTGAATCATCCATTAGGTGAGTGAGATAAGCCATGGCCAGACACAGTAGCCCATAGGACATAGCTTATTGAGGAGACACACGATAAAACTTTAGAACAAACGCGTCATAATTATGCAGCTATGCATCATGTGTTTCAGCGTCAGAGAGCTAACCTAAGGCTTTGGACAGCAGGGTTGCTCTTGCCTCAGTCATGGCGGGGAAATGTGGTTTTATGAGGTCTTCCATTGTCACAGTGGCCAAAGAGTTGAACGCAGAAGAGATGGTGCTGCACAAGAGAAGTGTTGGGAAAACAGTAAGATTTAGTTTTATTCTTTTGTTTCATCATCGCAGCATTTGAGAGTTAACGCAAGTACATACAAGGTTCGTACAGCTTTTTAAGAGTCAAATTCAAGCACTTCTCAAGAGCTTTCAAGGACTCTCAAAGCCTTTATCGTCACATCTAAATTGTTACTATAAAAGTCGTGAGACATCAACAAATATCACAACGGAATCGTTTCATTTAAAATATTCAAAGATTTTTAGTTTACACGTGCGATTGCGTAGATCCTGAAACACCAGATTATGTTGAAAATCAAGGTTTTATTTAAGGAGTATATTCAAATTCAAGCATATTCTTAACTTTGAAAACATAATTGCTAAATAAGCATTTTCCAAACTTTCAAGACGTTGTACACACCCTGTATACATTTTATTTTAATGTATGCAACATCCATAGTGAAACACACAGCTTCGTCATAAGCTTCAAATATGAATGCATCGCACATGTTCTTTATCAGGATAACCAGGACTGCATGTGAATAAACGCATTCAAGATTTTTTATGGATTTCACTCTCTGTTGCCAGTTAATGCGCAAACTTCACTTTTGGATGCCAGAGTTCTGCTGCCACTGACAAGGTTACTGTTGAACAAAAAACAGAAAAAAGACTGAGGCGTACCTGAGAGCTGCACTGAATAAACACGCAACAAACAGTCCAGGCAGTCCAGGCAGACCTTGCAGCATATCCATCACAAAGTACATCACCATCTGTGGGAAAACACATCGTGAACAAATTATTTGCATGAATTTATTAGTCACCAGAAACGAAATACAAATCTGACGATGCAAGGTCCCTGATGACAGCACAGATAGCACATTTGCTGTACAGAGCCCAATGTGCTAGGGCGACATACTAAGAAATATGCAAATACTGATGCTGCTGTAGTTTTGTTGTTAAGTCTACCTGCCTCTAAATAACACTGCATGAACTTAACTTTTATCCTTCATTAATCTCAATCAAGGAAGCCGAAAACATCAGGCAGGTGATTCAGTCGCTAAAGACACACGGAAACTCACCGCGTCCCTTGAAGAGGTGCCCAGCTTGTCAGAGTAATCCTCCCCGCAGTAACGTGCAAACATGACCAGTCCCATCACACAGCTTAGAGCCAGAGCCAACTGCAGGGAGGGAAACACCATGTAGCAAGACCTGCAGAGAAGTGGGAACGTAGTCAAAGTGAAGCCATCTTTTTCTCATTTTTGTGACTTTTATTGGACACAAATTACTTCCCAGAGATTTGCTTGTCAATTAATATTTTGAGATTTGAAAATGATAGATTGGCTGATATTTAGTTGCTGTTTAAAGAATTGTGACCAAGGTATGAACTAAAAACGTGACATTTTAGTCTACGGCCATGCTAGCAGCTCTGTGAGGCTCCTTAAACACAGTGGTGCTTTGAGCTAAATGCTAACTTTAGCACGCTAACAGGCTGATGTTCACCATCTTAGCTTAACGTGTTAGCATGCCAACATTTGCACATCCTCTGGGAGTCATGAATGTCTGTACAAACGTTCATGGCACTCCACCCAGTCGTTGCTGAGATATTTCAGTCTGGACCAAAGTGTTGGACCAACCAACCAACAGACTGTCGATCTGTGGCATCAAAATGACAGCAAAATGATGTAAATCTACATTCTGTGTACCTGACGGCCTCTTTCTCTGTGCGCGAGCTGAGATATCTTTGGACCTGAGCCTGATTCACTCCGTACAGGGACAGCATGAGGAAGACCCCGCCAACCCCCAGAGTCCAGAAGGTGTGTCTCTCTGTGGGATCTGGGTTTAGGCTAAACACAAGAAAGAGAGAAAACAGTAAACAGACAATATTTCACAGATTTACAATCACTGGATCTAAGGTGTAATAAACGAAATTAACTGGTTGAAAGTGTAGCGAAATGCATGTCAAACTGCAAGTCACTGTTTAAAGGAATAGACAGAAAATCGACTGAAAATGTTGTCACGAAGCCATTGTAATGTATTTATTTATCCACTTAAAGCATTGTTTTATGCGTTTGTTTTGCTCAAGAGGGATGCGTAATGTGCTTGTAAAGTCTATGTCTACAAAGCAACAATATTTCACAAACCTTTCTTAAAACTGAAGAAAATACTATCCGTTTATAGCGAGTGTTGAGAAGGACTTGTGTGAAAACAAATTCAGGCAAATGTAATTTTAATATTTTCTGGCCTCTGCAATGCATCGAGTCTACATGAAACCAAAAAAATAAATACAAAAATAAATAAAAATCAGCTTTTCTTTGAATGAGGTCTGGCATTATTATTGAATAAATACACCAGGATGCATTTGTGCACAGATTTCCCCATCCACTGCTGACGCTGGACGTTCTCCCACACACACACCACAGTACGGACTCACTCGAAGGCAGATATGCGGTTCCCTTCGCAGACTTTCCTCCAGACTTCAGACACTCCCCCAGTCTGCTGCACCCCCACCACGATGACAGCCAGCTGCCCTGCAAACATCACAACAGTCTGAAAGACGTCCGTCCAGATGACAGCCTTCAAACCACCCTGTCAGGGACAGACAATACACATGGGAATTAATCTGATACATGTAAAAATATACTTCAATCAAATACTAGATATCAGTCACATCCTTTATATTAATGCATAGTGCCTCTAGAATATAGACTTTTCTACAAGTGATTAATTTGAGTGGTATTTTGTTTTTAGAGGTGTCAAGAGAGACATGACAACAAGGCCTGCCAAGACACCAAAGACACAAAGAGTTGGAAATCCAAAGAAGAACATTCAAATATTCAAACAATTCAAATATTAAGTCCAGCTGAGCTGTATGAACATGATCGTGATGATGAACTCACTATTGTTGTGTACAATGTGCACACCAGACCAGTGGCCAGCACTGCTCCCCATAGTTCAAATCCAGTAACTGAAAGAAAACACAGCAACACATTGAACTACAGACCTCATCTATTCAAAATGACTGAGTCAGAGTACATTATATGAACTTTTCGTACCTGCATTTAGTGCAAAGGCAGGAGTATACACACAAACTCCCATATAGATAACCTGTAGTCGAGTAAAACACAAATCAAAGACTATCACTCCACAAAAGGTGTAATAAATAAAGATCTCGAAGGCAATAAATAAATGAATGTCTTGGTTTTTTTCAGGCTTTTATAAAGATACACCAATTATTTCCACTGGTCCAGCATCAGGGTGATAATGGCCTTTTTAAACAAATAGTTCCCTTAGCTTATTCGCTTCCTTGTCGAGAGTTAGACGAGAAGATCGATAGCACTCATGTGTCTGTGTGCAAAATATGAAGCTGGAGCAAACTAAACCAGCCGGCTCCTTGCTTTAGCTTCATATTTAGCGTACAAACATGACAGTGGTATCGTTTGGTTTTTAAAAGCAAAGACTTTTGGCAGTTGAGTGGGTATCGGTCAGATGTGACTGATCCACATTAAATACAGTTTCAGATACATTTTTGTCACAGCTGCCTGCCAACTTAGCTTTTAACACCACAGTAATACCTGGCCCCATGTTACCTGATATAAAAAGTATCCTAATTAGTCCCATGCAGTGATGTATACAGATTTTAAAATTGGGAAAAGGGGCGCACTGGTATCAGATCGGTACTCTGTATCTGCAGGGAGTTGAGCTATGAACTGTTCCTGGGAGAGAGAAAAAGGCGGACTGGTGCATCCCCAGTGTATTATGTGAAGTGTTGCACCCACCGTCTGAAAGATGAAGGTCAAAGTTCCACAGATACGCACTGGTTTACTGAAGCGCAGTTCAAGATACTGTGAAACGAAACAACACGAGAAGTGGCGATCAAACAGGGATACACACCAAAAATATGAACTCATTTAAATCCAATTCAACAGTAAAACTAAAACTGCTTCACCGCACCTGGTAAGCGCTGGAGAGCCGCAGTCTGTACAGCACAGGAATGAAAACATGAGCAGGAATGAGGAGGCCCAGGACGTAGGCACAGCCGATGAACCAGTACTGAGTACCGTGAGTGTAGATTTCTGCCGGTACGCCTATAATGGCCACAGCGGACTGGAATGAGGCGATGAGCGACAGTGAAACAGGAAGACAGTGCATGTTCCGGTCTGCCATCAGGAACTCCTGGGTAGTGCGCTGACGCCCTCCTGAAAGAGCATGGTACAGCCCGATGCCCACAGAGGTGGCGAGCAGGACTGCAAATATCACATAGTCTACAACCGTGAAGTGCTTCATGGACGGGTCCATCTTGACTGTCTTTAAGTCTCGGCCGCAGCTGGAGGAGGTTTGGTTCTCCTGCAGACAGACATTCAGACGGATGGGAAATGTCTTTGCCCACACCCATGAGTCAGGAGAGTCCAGCAGCCTTGAAGAAATAGCAGCAAATTGAAAACACTGATTAAATATGTCTCTGTGTGTGAGAGAGAGTGCGCTTTGCTTTGACATTTAGCCACAATCATGCACATTTGTAACCTGCTGCATAAGTCCACACAATCATTTTTATCATAAACAAAACACTTTGCTTCACTGGCAAAGAAACAAAAAGGACAAAACCCTGTTTTTACAGATTCCTTCCCAAATAGATAGTCAGAAGGTGAAATCACTGCCGCCTCGCTGCTGTCACCTAAACTAAACTGTCTGCAGCAGAACAGTTAAATGAGACAACATCCAATCTGTGGAATGAGGCTCAGTGTGGACAAACCGAGGTCACACGATCAACTTTCTCCTGCTTGTGAAGATCCAAAAATACTGACTACTGGTTTGGAAAGGGGAGGTTCAGAGGGGAGGTGCCATGCTACTCTGCCTTTCACTGCCTTTGTGTACACTGTATCACATTGACAAACAGCAACAGCCAGTGTCTAAAGGGGTTTCAAGGTCAAAACGGACAAATGGGTCTAGATTTCACAGGTTTCCCACTAACACTACTCTTCTTTTTAAATCAGGTTATGCAGTTGTTGTTCTTTTTGTTTATCCATATAAATAGTTTTTTAAAATTTCATTATAAATCCACAAGGACTCAAATATTTTGATCTGAAACAAGAAGCTGATTAATCAAAATTTCATTAGAAGCTATTTTGATAATCACAACATTTGAGTCTTTTTTCAAAGCCAAATATTTTCTGTTTCCAGCTTCTCAAATGTGACGATTTGCTGCTTTTCTGTCTCATATGATAATAAAGTGAATATATTTGGGTTTTGGACTGTTAGTTAGACAAAACATGTCATTTAAAGACGTCACTTTCAACTAAAGGAAATTCCGATGCATCGTTTTTAACTATTTTAAATATGTAACGATCAATCAAGGAGATGTCGGCAGATCAACCTATTCATAATAATAATTTATCACATTCCCTAAAACTAAGATTATTTTCACTGTTGATTAATACGACGATTATGTCCTCAATTAATCCATCGATTGTGGTCTTTTAAAAAGGTCAGAAAATATTGAAAAAATGTCCCTCGCAACTTCCCAGGGGACAATTTGACGTCTTCAAATGTCTTGTTCTGTCTGATCAATAGCCCAAATCCCCAACACACTCAGTTTACATGATATTGAACAGAAAAAAACCCAGCAAATCCTCACCTTTGAGAATCTAAACCCGAGCACGATTGGCATTTCTACGATCTCTACACCTCAAACAATGAATCAAATATCATAACAGTCGCTGATTAACTTTCTGTCCATTGATTAACTGACTAATGGATTCATTCATAACCATTAGGAGACAGCACAAAGTACAATAAGGCATCTATGAACTAACTGCCCTGCAGAGAGGAATAATGCAGGGATATTAAAGTGACTTCTACGTCACTTGAAAACACTGCTGCTGTAACTTTAGCACCATTACTTATAAATAACTAATGGTGTTATATTATATTAGTTATAAATAACTAATGGTGCTGTTCCTCTGCTTAGTCAAATATGGGCTGCGTCAGTCACTGCACCCAGCTCAAATCTCTGACAACTGCTGCTCAGCTGGACTGGATGTGGGGAAAAACCCAGAAGCCGTCCATTAAATGCGTCTAGAAATGTAGTGCCGTGAGGAAGATGTGAACTGTTTCATACCTGACAACGTGAGACAGACTCACCTTTACGCGCCTGCACTCCCGTCACCCGGATGCAGCTCACTGTCAGCGGCGCCATGCTGCTTCAACGGCGTTGTGTTACTCAAGAACAACTCTTCTCAACAGCTTGGCTGCCAAAGGCAAGAGCCGCGGACAACACAACGGGCTCGCTCGTCCAGGCGATCGATTCGTTGTGCTCTCGTCGCTTCTGTTGTGTTCGGAACGTGCTACATTAAAACCTACAAACCTGGCTAGTCTGCCGCACGTGTCCGCAACCTTGTTTTGAATCTTCTTCCGGGGTTCATCGCGCCGATGGGCGGAGCTACGAGTAGCGATGACGCCGTAGCAGCCGGCGGCCGCGAAAATCAAAAGTCACGCGACTTGTTGCGGTCATTTTCATCAGAGTAGCTACGTTGTCGACCACAAAATACAGGCAAAAGCTCGGGAAACATGGGGGAAGCGTCGGCGAAAGGTAACGCGGACCGTTGAACGCTAGCTTACCGCAACTGCTAGCTGGTGAACTAGCTTGTTGCGGCGCTCCGTCAGCTAATGCTAGCTAGCCGAAGCAAACGCAGCCACGGCCGTTATGAGCCGACTGTTTACGCCTTTCACCTTTGTCGCTTGGGCGTTGATAGAAGCCTTTCTTTTTTTTTTTCTTTTTCACACGTTCGTCCGCAGGCGTTTTGAGTCACCTGAGTCTGCTGGAAGTCGGGGCAAGAAGCCGGAAAGCCCAACCCCAGCGGCAGAGGCGTGTGATGGAGCTGAAGGCTCAAGCTGAAGCTCTGATGATCCAGAGAGAGCAGCTGAAGGCCGAGGTGGAGACGCACAAGGTGGAAGCTGAGTTTGACACCGGCTGCAGTAACGCTTGTTACTTGTGACGTTTTTATGACAAATAATCTTTGTTTTACATAGAACAAAATGTGCGCCGGTGCATGGCGTACGCTCAGCTGACACATGCAACTAATGCAGCGGCTCCACTTTCATCTTAACCAGTAGTTGGGCATAAGTACAAGTACATTTACTCAAGTACTGTGCTTAAGTGCCAATCCAAGGTACTTGAGTATTGCCATTTAATGCAACTTGATACTCCGCTATCAACATTTGCAGCAGTAAAATGCCACATGCATGTTAATGCAGCAACAATATTAATCCAATAACCACATATAAAAGTAAAGTTTTCTGTATAATGAGTATATTTACATAAGTACAGTCTGAATGCAGGACTTTGTACTTGCAGTCGAGTATTCTTTCACAGCGTGCTATTTCTACTTTTACTTAAGTAAATGATCTGAATAACATGTCCACAACTTACCTTCCTTAAAAGTATGGTTTTCATATCTGAGAGCCAGGACTTATGGCTCAGGCCTTATCACCGAACATCAGTGACAGACCTTACTATTGCTCCAAATAGTCATATTAATAGTAGTTCAGAAAAACTGCACAAACACTTCCCAGAAGAATGGAGGCTGGTATGGCAACAGATTAATGGCAGCTTACTGAGCGCATCTGAAAAATCCCCATTCTGTGTATCAATAACTTTATTTATAATGCTGCATTTCTTGTGTTGTTGGTGCTGCTTACGCCGTCATGCCATAGAATCTCCAGGAACTGAGGGCATCTGTGGACAAACAACGTACGTCTGAAGACGAAGAAATGGATGAAGACTCTGAGAACTCACAACTACTGCGGCTGATGGCCAGACACACACAACTGAACGACCTCCTGCATGCTCATCACATCATTGGTACTCACTACACGTTGTTTACTTGTATACTGATATTTATGATATATTTAACACTGAGATTCTTAATATATGTATATAATGTATGTGTGTGTGTGTGTGTGTCTATTTCAGGTTTTGTATCAATATGTCCTAATTCTCCCTCTTCACCCTCTCTGTTGTATTCGCCGATGTGACCAGGTGGGTACAACGCCATAAAGACGTGTCAAGGGAAAAGAATCTGCGTGTCTCTGGCGACGGCCTACGAGGGCGTCTACTTGGAAACCTACAACCTGGAGATAGACCTGAAGCCAACGCAGAGGATCAGTCGCCATAACATTCCCCCGTTCATTCCCTTGAACAGCCTGGCTGAACAGAGCGACATGCAGACGGATATGAGGACGTTTCTGGACACCCTCAGCCTCCATCTCAATGCCTTTGTTGGTCGCAAGCAGCAGTTGAAGCTTGTGAAGGTGCCAGACTTTGCTTTTTTTGTGTCGCTACTTGTAGCTTTCTAAATGATAACATTTGATGGTTTTCTTGTTATCTGTGATAGTAACCTGAACATCTTTGGATTTTGGACTGTATGTCAGACAACACAAGTCATTTAAATATGTCAATTTGGGCTCTGAGAAATTGTGATGGGCATTTTGTACATTTTATTGACCAAAAGATTAATAGAGAAAATAATCAAAAAAATTCTAATTAAATTAAATACGTTTAATAAAGGGTCAAATATACATAAATAGAAGCCTATAAAACATGTTCTAGAATTTCTTTTTGCAATATGATACTAATATAACTGTGATAAGCCAACACCAATATATCAAACCCTCTCCAATAATATTCCTTAGTAGTATTGTGTTGAGCAGGGAAGATCATACTTGTCCTTTGAACTGTGATTTTTGCACATTTCTGCAAAGATTCGATGACTAAAGAGCGAGAAATTAAGTCTTTAAATAATATTCAGGGCTTTGATAAGCTCTGATAGAAGGAGGAACTTTAATATTAGGAGGAGGTGGATAGCATGCATGTCATTTGCTCTGGTAGAATAACACACTGACCGTGTCCTCCTGCTTGTTTATAGGAACTCCATAAGTCTGTGGAAGTGATGGAGAGTAACGTTTTGTGTTCAATATTGGTGATGATGTTCACTGTGCCGAGAGAGGAGACGGCTGTTCTCTGCACGCTGGGCTATACTGACCACACCAGATGTCTTCCCACACGAGTCCACTTTGACTGTGAAGGTAGGATTTTAATGCTGCAGACATTCCTCCAACTCGAACCGATAGCTGTGTATTTGTAGCAATATAATCCATAACACAAGGAGAGGTCTTCCTACCCCGAAGCTGTAAACACAGTGACGGAGGGTCGAACAAAACAGTGCTTCACGTTAGCCTCGTGTAATGTCTCGGTAGTTTTACAACATTGAATATTACACTGACAGGAAATTAAGCAACAACATTTTTTATAATTGATTAACCGTTTTAAGCAGTTTGTCAAGCAAAAATACCAAATATTCTCTTGTTCCAGCCGCTCGAATGTGAGGATGTTCTGCTTTCCTCCCTGTCACGTGATTGTAAATTTAAATATCCTTTTGCTTTTTGACTGTTGATCCAACAATGAGGACGTCACTCCCCAGACGGCTCTGTGAAATTGTGTTGTGCCTTTTTCACTATTTCCTCAAATCTTCTAGAAAATGAAAGAAGCAAAAAATTCCACACAGTGTCAACCACTTTTACAGTAAAATTAATGCACATCAGCATTTGCATATAAGAGGAGGAATTAAAAACCAGTTCGTTTTTCGATAATAAAATGATAAACTGATGCGTCGCGTCAGACAGGGACGATATGCTTTGAAATACAACAGCATGCGTCTGTACTGGAAAATATCAAATTTTACATATTCAAATGTTGAATTACTTCCTTCTAAAAAATATGGTATTTCCATTAATATGAACTTACATTTCCGTGTAATATCTAATTTAATCTAATTTATCTAATTTAAAAAAATTTTTTTTTTAACAGACAAGAATCTTTCTGACTCTCCAGAGTGGAAGAAAAGCTGCAGCCTACTCACAGAGACTCCCGTGCACAAAGCTTTGACAACCATGAGGAAGATGGGCAATATTATGTAATCTTTTCAGAAACTTGACATTTTAATGGAAAGAAAATATCTACATTCTCATTGTTTATAATTTAACACTTTTGGTTAAACTTTTTTCTTGATGCTGCAAGTTGAGGTATTAAACAGTAAGTAGAAAGTAAACCTTTTTCTAACCCTCTATGGGGGTTCCACAAGTATTTGCATGTTGCGTTTGTCCTTGAGGTTTTCTATAAATGCTGACACCCTCTTGTGTAAAGTTTCCCTCTGAAGCCGCCTCAGCCGCTCCATTTCCTCTCGGGATTTCTGCTGTTGCCTGGCCAGCTCTTTTTCTGATATTGAGTCAATGGTTGCGATGTTTTTCATCTGCATGAGAGACAGGCTGCTCCGGATGTGGCCTCTGTGTCTCACTGAACTTGTGGGTTTGACTGACGGTGGTGGTGCTGATATCGACCGACTCGGCTCCACCAGTTCAGATCCTTTGTCTTCACAGTTGGGTTTGCTGGAATACAATCTCCCGCCAGATGTTTGAATATCTCTGAAGTGCGTCTCTACGTTGTTGTGTTCTCCAAAGTCTTTCATAGCGATGTGGACTGTGGCTTTAGGCTCGCAGACTTTTACCATCACAACTCTTCTCTGTTCATTTATCAACGAGTCTCTTCTCTGCTGAATCATTTTGAGAGTGTACCTGTACTGTTTGTCCAACATGTTTAGTTTATGCTGGAGGTCCCGGTCCTCTTTTTGGTTCAACACTCTCAGGTCTTTCTGCAGCACACCAGCTCTTTTGAAACTTTGATCCATTATATACAAAGGCTAGAGGGAGAAATGTGTGTTTTTGAGTCATTTCTGTCCCTAATTTCTTTAATTTAAAGCGAAAGATGTAATTTTCTTACCTGATTTGTGTGCAGCGTCCCCCAGAGTGCTGTTGAGGTGTGTTTGCTGCTATGGCTGTCTCAACGTATGAATGTAATATAATAAGCCTATTATATTTGAAGTAAAGTGAATGGGATTGTTGGCAACTCCGAGTGTGTTGTTGGTCATTGTGTACCGTCACATTCCTTAGAGATTAAATTTCAAGATAGTGTGAGCGCTGTCACGGGGCCTCTGACAGGTTATACAATCAATAAATCAGTTTCTACAGCAGGGGTCATCATTTCTTTACTGTACCACTACACATACAAACACTGGACATTCTTATCAGAATATCTTGAACCGAAACTGTGATTTTGAACATGTATTAGTCATGTGTTTACATAACTGGTGCTGAGGGATTTTTGCAGCAATATTGTCAATAAATCAGTAAAGTCTTAACGTATGATACATCATATCCAATTGTTGATTATGTTTTGTTAATCTGAATCAGCAAAGTAAAATGATCAACTGTAGTGAAGCAAAAAGTACAATATTTCTGAACTGTAGTGGAGTAGAAGTATAAAGTAGCAGAAAATGCGTCTTTCTTTTTTTACTGCTGTAATGGCCATTTTGTATTATTTGCTGACATTTAATGGAACCAAATGATTGAATTGGGGAAGTAATTGGAAATATTTTAGTTGCAGCATAAATCCCTTCATTTTATTTTATACAACATGTTTATCCCGAAAAAGTCACGTTTAAGGATTTTATTGGCCTTAAACTACATCAAAATCAGCTTTAAATTAAGGACATATGATCTCAGTAGCCCTGTTGGTGGTGACTTAGTTATTATTTAAATGTTATTGTGCAGGATCCCTTTTATGTGCCTTGTCATTTGCCAGAGAGCCTGCCCCTGCGCTAAACTCCAGTATGGATGATGGCATCGCTTCCCAAAAACTCACCCAGTCATCTCAAAGCTGTTGAACTGTTGACATCGTTTGCTGGTAAGTTATTTTTCTTTTTTTTTAAATGCTTGAACATAGTTTAACAGATCGATTCACTGTCACATTAGCAGCTAACACATGCTATAATGTGCATTTTCTTCTAATTGTTTCTAATTAGGGCCCGAGCAGGGAAACCTGCGAGGTCCCTATTGTATTTCGTGGAATTATTAGGGCCCGAGCAGGGAAACCTGCGAGGTCCCTATTGTATTTCGTGGAATTATTAGGGCCCGAGCAGGGAAACCTGCGAGGTCCCTATTGTATTTCTAAGGATTATTATTCTGCAAATGAAATGGCTTTTTGGGGGCTTTATCATGTTCAAAAAGTCATGAAAGTTGGC